>PISX010011229.1:0-66929 GCA_004024625.1 Mellivora capensis
AAAAAATGCAGTATCTGCAAAGCTCAATAAAGTGAAGGGCAATAAAACAAATTATGCCTGTACCTGTATTCTGATCCTCTAAATAAAATAGTGCTTGTCATTTCATTAGCAATCTGTCTTTATTATTCCATGGTCTTTGTAAACTTGTATGTTCATATACCATATTAGGTTGAACTTTAGGAAATTGTTGTTTTTATTGATCAGATATATTTGAAATTCACCAACTTCATATGTTTTCAAAATAATATTATTTTATTCTTCACCAGTACATGAGGTCCCTTGTTATATTATTTAGTGATTTTCTCCCTAATATTTTACTAACCTTTTCATGGCACTCTTAATTATATGCCTACTTATTTGTTATCATGTGAAAACAAAATACCAAATACCTCTTCCCACCATGGCACTGCTTCTAATAAGATGGACCTTTAAAATTCTTGTACTTCCCCACACTTCATCTTTTCCCTCAAGAGACCTTTAAAACATTATTACTGTCTGAATTCCTCTCCATTCTTGATAAGATGGAGTGCCACTTTCAACACTTAATATTATTTAATTTTTATCCTCTCTTTATTAGATTTTTTAAATTCTTCACTATATGTTGCCCACCTTTTTTTATTTTTCCTTATATTGAGGATTTTATTTTATTTGTTCCTTGGGTGGAATTTTTTCTAAATTATTTTACTTAGAAGAGGTGTCTGTGTAATATATTCTCTCAACTTTGTGTATACTGAATGTATATATATCCTCTCTCCTCTAATTTCTAGAGTTGTAGATAAAGATTTTAATGAAGACTGGTCATCTTTCCTCTCTATATAACTTCTTACTCTGCCAAGAGATTTTAAAAGGATTATTTTTACCCTAATTTGGAAAAAAAAAATTAACTAGCCTCTTCTTAGATGTGTCTCTTTTCATCCATGTTGCCAACTTTGGGTTGAAATATTCTTGAAAGCCATGACATTTTAATATTTTTCTAAATTATTTTCTCTTTTTCAATTGTTTGAATTCATGTATCTATTCATAGTTTTAACATTTCTGGCTATAATTTCTGTGCTGTTTTGACATTTCTTTATATTTAATCTTCCTGTCCACAAATATGTGTCTCAGAAGTCATCATCCTTCTATATATATTCCTTCTATACTTACATTAAATGTTTTAAGTTGAACGTAACATTCTTAGCTCCAGAAAGTCCTCTGCATGGGCAAATGGATCCTCTTTGAATGCCTCCTTGCTGTTGTTTTTTGCTAGACTATCTTCTGTACTTTCCTGAAGTTCTATTTCACTGGATTTCGACTGTTATGTGGAACTATCCCTCTTGTGTTTCTTTCTCAGGCTTTCAGCCTCCTTAGATGACTATTACCCTCCTTTTTAATCTCGGTTTTGCTTTCCTTTGAAATTCAGTTTCATCTGTTCTTTCTTGGTAACCGTACCTGAACTAGTGAGAAGGAATTAAGTCACTTGTCCCTTATTAAGGGGTCAGTATATTTCTAGAATTGTTCCTAGAATTTTCTATTCCTAGAATTGTCAGTTGCAAAATCTGGTCTTCTTCCAGTATCAGATGTAGAGAAGAATCAGTTCACTTGCTCAGGATCCTCCAGGCTGGTGTTCAGGCTTTCTCTGGCCCAAAAAGAATTAATTCCTGTGTCTACTTGGGCCCTGTTGAGCCTTGTGATGGTTAGTCTTATGTGTCAACATGCCTGGACCCTTGTGCCCAGATATGTGTCAAACATTATTCTGGATGTTTTTGGATGGTGCTTTTTGGATAAGATTAACATCTGGGACACCTTGGGTGGCTCAGTTGGTTAAGCATCTGCCTTGGGCTCAGGTCATGATCCCAGGGTCCTGGGATTGAGCCCCACCTCAGGCTCCTTGCTCAGCAGGGAGCCTGTTTCTCTCTCTGCCTGTTGCTCACCCTGCTTGTGGGCTCGGTCTGTCTCTCTCTGACAAATAAATAAATAAAAGCTTTTAAAAAAGATTAACATTTAAATCAGTAGACATTGAGTAAAGCAGATTACACTCCATAATGTGGTTGGACCTCATCCAATCACTTGAAGAATTTACCAGAATAAAGGCTGAATTCTGATCAAGAAGGAATTCTATCAGTGGACTCCCTCTGGACTTGAACTGCAACTCTTTCCTGAGTCCCCATCAGATTTTAGACTTATCAAGCTCCTTCTACAACTGGGTGAGTCAATTCCCTAAAACAAATCTATCTCCATAAATATATACATATTCCATACATATATGCATCTGTTGGTTCTGCTTCTCTGGGGAAGCCTAATATAAGCTTTGATCACATCATCCTGTCCCTGACATCTCTTTATTTAAGGAGAGATACTGTTATTTAGAATAACCAAAAGAACATAAAAATTAACTATATGACACAGTGTGCTCTAAGTATCTGCTTGTTTATTGATCTGTTCTGAATAATGGCTAAAACTGATTCATAATGCAACATTCACTATGTTTTATACCAAGTTTCAATTGTACTCTGTCCAAGGTTTTCAAGATGGCTTCCTAACCTAACCAAATGGAACCATCTCACACCGAGGTGTCCTGTTGTGTTTGAGGAAGCCAGACATGACTGATTTACACCATAGTCATAACCTAAACTGATTGGTGACTGCTCTAACCAGACACATCCTCACTTTTAGAACATTTTTCCCAGAGTTAAATAAAGAAGCTAGTCATTAGAGAAAGGGAGAAAAGAAAGAATAGGCACTGACTGAGATGCAGAAGAAAGAACTCCTCACTAGACAGGGAGAAAGAGCTTTTCTAAGCTCACTGTTCTTGCTGTACAGTGACAAAGCTGCTGGGAGATTCCTAGTGCTACACTGTAGCCTGCTCAAGGTTCAGATTTTCCTCAAGTACAGGTAGTTTGCTTATGAAAGTATTTCCTGCTTTTTGGCACTTTGGTTTATTGTTAAAATAAATGTCCATGAAGCTGATGGATGCACTCTCACTGTGTGTCCTCATTCCTTGCAACATGAAGGAACTGATGCATTATTATATTTAAAGAAATAGTTAAAAGTTTCTTTTCACAGTTGAAACACCTTATAGGAAATGTATATTTCACTTTAAAAAAAGAAAGTATTGCATTGTTCTTTGCCAAATGCATTTTGTTCATATTCTAAAATATTGACTACAAATCTCTTTCATAAAAAGAGGTAGCATTGCTTTTTTTAGTAGTTAAAAGTAACATTTTAATACAATTGTTTATGAACTTAAAAATTATCCTATAAGCATTTATTAGTTTACTATATTTTTATGTTGTAATTTTGATTAAAAATTAGTTAAATAAAATTTATAATGGTTTAGATTGCTAAGAGTTTATGCAGCCTGCTTATTTTAACATAATAGTATATTGAAAAAGGAAAACAGAATTATCTAACTTATATTTACATCTAGAGCTTAGTCTGTATTTACTGGGACAGGGTGGGGCATCTCAGCTCAGCTTGAGTCCCATTGTCCCCAGTGGTGAGATTTAACTCACCTGATAAACTAGCTAGGAGGTATCCACTGGTTTCAGTTTATTTTCTTGCAGGTTTTCACATATTCATATTGTACACAAGCAAATGCTTGATTAGGGGAGGCAAGTAGTTGATTAGGGGAAGCAAGTGTAGAACAACCAGTTGGTGTCTATCTGATATTGGTTCGCAGTCTCATTTTAGAAACTTGTAGCTGAGTCCTTTTGATAAAAGAACCATTTGAAGGAGCTGTTTGGTATGAGGATATCTGGGGGAGAGTGAGTTGAAAACTTACTGCCTACATTACAAGGTGCTACACAAAGCAAAGGAAAGAATTCCCCTGACCACTTCCATAGAGAACCATCAGGTGCAGGGCTGCAGAAAACACAGAAAAACGCCTTAGGTACATGATGATGTGTTACTTTGCGAGCACCAGAGACAGGATCCCAGTACTGGTGGCAATAAGATGCTGAACTTGAGCAGCTGTCTACCACCAGTCATCAATGTAAGGTCAGAGTAAAGGAATAGGGACATTAGTGAGTTAGTAAACTTGTGCTGACTTCCAGGGAGTTCAGAAGTATGGTGAGGTTTTGTAGACAGGAGATTAAGGGAGCTATAATTAAGGGAGAGCAAGAGTCAGAGAAATTGAGTCATCGCTACTGATGACATCTCCATTCATACACAGGTGAGCAAATCACAGGGAATTCAGGTTACATATGCTATAGATGGCAAATAGTTGAAGCAGGAAATCAATAATGAGATAAGAAGAAACAAATATGAAAACAAGGTTGTCCCAGAATTTATTGGAGCTATGTGTGGCATTAACTTGAAGGGCATATATAATAACATGAGAGAGATATATATATACATATATATATATCATGTACATGTATATATATATACATATATATACATACATATATATCATGTACATGTAGAATCACATGCATAACGTGACACATGTATATGTATAAAATCATCATTCTAGATTTGTTTCTTTATTTTAAAACAAGATGAGTAACATTTGACCATTCTTTATAGGGTTTTTGTGAGGAACATTGAGGAAATGTGCAAGAAATCACTGGACTCATGTTAAGGCACTATGCACATAGAAAGAATGAAATGATAGGAATGTAGAATAAACTAAAGAATAGCATAGGATTGGTAGTTAAAAAATGCTAGGTCTTTATCATAAGCATGACACTGACTTTCCAAATTTGGAGAATACAATTAGTATCCTTGTTCTGGTTATAAAAATGCTCACAATGCATATGTCAGAAAGCTTACAAAATATTTTATCAAGTTGCATAAGACATTTCTATTATGACAAAACACAAAAACTAAAAAATTAAATGTCAATCGAGTAATTTCTTTGTTTATAAAACACTTGCTATAATTTCGAGGGGTATTCCTCAATGATTGTTATTCTTTAATATAAAATAAAAAGAATTGTATATGCATGAGTGGATTCTGATGTATATAGCCAAATTAATATGTACTATTAAATTCTAGTAGATTGTTATCTAGGTCAATGTCAATTAAGTTAATCTAGTAATTTTAGTCCAATAATAAATTTGGATCCCTAAGGCTCAGTTGGTCACCATGGAAATTAAAATCATTATTAAATGCCTGATAATGCTAATTCCATTGTGCTTTCATGGTCATTTCATATCTGTAAACCCAATACTGTATTAAATATAATTCTTTATGCATTAAATCTCTTTTCCATTGTATTATAATATCTATGTTTTATAAACAATGCAAGTTTGTTATACATATTTTGGGGCAGCAATATTTTCCTTAAAAATGAAAAACAGTCCTTAGAAAAGAAAAGAAAAGAAAAGAAAAGAAAAGAAAAGAAAACCCTACTCTGAGCTTCTAGTATTTCTGAGGATCACTTAAGTCACATTTCTATGACTACTAAGTGTCAGAAGGCCCAGTTGCTTTTATCTGGCATGAAATTTACTCAGAGAGAATTGAGTCAAACTGGCATTTATGGTTCTGAAGCCAATGTCTAGAAAGTGTTGCCATCAGTCTCAGCACTGGAACTTTTCCTTCCCTGGTGGATAAATACACATATTTCCTCTGTAGCACTCATAGATAATAGAGCCAGGAAGGCCCAGGACTCATTACTGAAAGATTTGTGCCAGATCCTGGATAAGAATTTTGGAGGATGTTCAAATAATCACTTGAATCTCTATGAATTATGCCTAAAATACAATGCCATCATGGTCATTTAAGGTTGAACGAATTACAATCCTTCAAATCATGGGAAACTCTCAGTTACAATAGCATTAGCATGTTGTAAATCTTTGTTACCATCATACTGGTGACAGCAGAGTCCCAGGTCATCAAAGATTTATTCTTTATTTTTTGTTCTCTCACTCTTCTTCCAAAAACTTACATACACTGCATAAGTCCATTAACTGTATTACACTAAATGTAAGGATGGTTCTAACTCCCACTAAAATTAAAGTCACAGCAAAAATAGCAAATGTAACTTCATGGAGTTTTAAGATTTACCATTAGAGTTGAGAAATAGAAAGATTACCATTAGAGTTAAGGTATAAGTAAGTATTAGTGGGTATTAAGAGTTTTCTGTCTGATAAGCTGATAGAAAATACAAACTTACACTTATTTACATCAAAGCTGTTAAAGGGTTAAAACTGGGAAGAACAAAATTGAGGCAAGGCTTCAGAAAAATGAATGGAAGGCATAAAATCAATTTAACCTTAGTTTACTTGATCCATTTAGATTCAAATCCTTTCTTTTACTAGATGTTTCTCATCTTTTCCTTCTTGGCTCTTATCAGACATCATCTCACTTCAGCAGAATATTTTCACATTACTTCATGATCAAGGATTATGATCTACTCATATTGCTCCTCCAAAATGTGGGGCATTTATAGCCAGAAAAAAATTGATAATAATCACAGCGGTAGCTGTGATATATATAAAAGATATTTTTTACAAAACATAAGCGCACTATCAGGTTAGATACAGGTTTGGAACAGGTGCTTACAAAATGTTTGCCTTGTAAAAATGAAACCTAATGTGAAGAGAGATAGCTCCACTTGAAGTACATGTTAATATGAATCCTCTCATGACAATTATTGGGAGATTTTGTGTCAATTGGCTAGATTTGAAGGCACAAGAAAAATTATTCAAATTATAGATGACTCAAATATAATCATATAGGTATAGTAATCAGGGACTATAAATATACAAATAGCCATTAACTGAGGTTAACTATAGTCCAATTTAATTATATAATTTAATTAATACTTAAAATAACTGTGTCATAGGTGCCATCATTAAACCACATTTTACTAATGTGAAAAACAATACCAATTAATTTTATGCACATTTCCCATGGGAAGTTGATATTTCTAAATAGAGATATTTGGAGTTTTGCAAAAAAAAGTAAATTGCATTATTTTAAAAATTAATTTTGTCTTTTTTTTTAATACAGACTCATTGCAGTTTAATAAATCTCCTGAAATATTTCTACTGCTACTTTCATATTATACTGTTGAAGGGGTTATTCCCTAATGTCACTCAATTCAATTCAGCTAAATTTTGTTCTATTATTAGACATATAAATGATACATCTTAACAGAATGCTCATAATCTTTTCACTTCCATTTTACATTTTCGTTATTATACAATGACTGTCAAAGGAAATATTTCATTAAAAGTTAATTTTAACCTAATGAATAATAATGAATGTTATTTTGGTAATAATTCCCAATGTTGACCACCTCCCAACAAATATTACAAAATTTACTAAGAACACATCATAGATGTATAAATTATTCTGAAATTATTAACAATAACAATGCTCTTTGTTGCTAGTAATAAAAAAATGATACCAGATACTGTTTTTAAGAGACATTGTAGTTATAGCAAAATTACCATTGTTTTACTTCTTCAGTGCAAAGTAGTTACAGTATCTCCCAGATGAAGCACATTTGTCTTTGTTTTTTTTATTTTTTTTAAGTAATAGAAGTTTATTGAGTGAAGATACAAAAAGCGATGAAGCACATTTCTGCTTCCCATTCTGTTTGGTTAGTAATATTGTTCAATTATGTAGAATAAAGACATTTAAGAACAAAATGGGTCCCTGATCATCACTAAAGTGAGTGTTGTTTAAAGGAACTTAGGAAAGCCTACTGTTAGTCATTTTAAAGGAAGGTGCATTCCTCCATCTCAAATAGTGTTTTAATTCATATTCTTTAGATGTTTTGCAATGGAAATTCACAACAATTAGGTATGAACATTTGGTAACTTAGATCATAAAGTTTAAGGGATCCTGGGATCTAATCTCCAGGAGGGAAAAGTAGAAACCATGTTGTGTCAGGTTTTCACAATACTTTTTCCTTCCGTCCTTTCTTCCTTCCTTCCTCCCTCCCTATCTTTTTTATCAAAGTGGGGGGCAAAGGTCAAAGGGAGAGGGAGAGAGAGAATCTTAAGCAGGCTCCACACTCAGCATGGAGCTGGCAGGAGAATTGATCTCAGAACCCTGAGATCATGACCTGAGCCGAAATCAAGTCAAGAGTTTAACCAACTGAGCCACATAGGTGCCCTCACAAAACTTACTTATACAGGAGTGTTATTATTCAAAAAGCCTGATCCAATGATTAAAGATAATGTTGTGATTTAGAGCCCTTGGGCAAGTGATTATATTAGAAGAAATTATATTTTTTAATTCATTAAACAAATACATATATATATAAATAAATATAGATAATTGCTATAAAAATTAAGTAGAGCGGGACGCCTGGGTGGCTCAGTTGGTTAGGCGGCTGCCTTTGGCTCAGGTCATGATCCCAGCGTCCTGGGATCGAGTCCCACATCGGGCTCCTTGCTCGGCGGGGAGCCTGCTTCTCTCTCTGCCTCTGCCTGCCACTCTGTCTGCCTGTGCTCGCTCGCTCTCTCCCTCTCTCTGACAAATAAATAAAATAAATAAAATCTTTAAAAAAAAAATTAAGTAGAGCAAAGAGATAGAAAGTGAATGAAAAAGACTATACCTATATATGATAATATGGTGACTGGCAAAATGTCTATACATGTGATACATAGTCTTGTGACCTTCTGAAGTAGAAACTGGTTTGGAAGATACAAATTACCAGCATTCCAGGCAGCAGGAATAGCAAGTGAAAAGTCCTGCAAGTTGTTTAGCATGCTTGAAGATAAACAATGTAACCAGTGGAGAGACTAAATATCAATCAGTAGGAGACCAGGACAGTGACATAAGTAGGGATGGATCATGTTGGACCTCATAATCAGGGAATTGATTTGGATTTAATTTTGATTATGATGGCCAGAATTTGTAGGCTTTTGAGCAGATGAGTCAAATGATCTGATCACATTATGTATTTTTAGAAGATTCCTCTGGTTGCTAATTGAAGAGCTGACTATGGGACAAGGAGAACAGTAGGTAGGCTACTAAAATAATTTAGGTAAGAGAGATCAAAGGTTCGATATTGATAACAATGAAATCTCCTTCAGCCACACTGCACACTTTTAAAGAGCCATGTAATTCATTTTTGTATATTTTCTTCCTCTGGAGTTTGGAGCAATATTTGAAATATAGTGACATTAAAAAGCATTTTTTTTGGATAAGTGAATGAATAAATGAATAAAATGATAAGACTTAATGAAAACTTTGAATATTCAAAACTATCATTAGCTAAGACAAATAGAAGTAGTGAAAAGTTAGATACAATTTCATAAGATTCCTGAGGCTTACAGTAGAATGCGTACGTTTGATATGATTATACAAGAGGATAATCTGTTTCAAAGAAATAAATCAAATACAAGAGTAAAGAAGAGCTTTTTTCATGTTGAGTTCACACATAGTGAAATCCAAAAACCAGTGATGAACACAGTGAAAATCTTTAGAGTTAAGACACAAACAGACTGGACAGAACAATTTTCAAATTCCAAAACTAAAAATAAGTGCTTTCTAGAAATACAGATGAGCAGTCTTAAAAATGATTTTATACCAATCAAGAAATGGGCAGAGGACATGAACAGACATTTCTGCAAGATGGCCAACAGACACATGAAAAAGTGCTCCACATACTCGGCATCAGGGAAATACAAATAAAAACCACAATGAGACACCACCTCACACCAGTCAGAATAGCTAAAATTAACAAATCAGGAAATGACAGATGCTGGCGAGGATGTGGAGAAAGGGGAACTCTCCTACACTGTTGGTGGGAATGCTAGCTGGTGCAACCACTCTGGAAAACAGCATGGAGTTTCTTCAAAAAGTTGAAAATAGAACCACCCTATGACCCAGCAATTGCACTACTGGGTATTTACCCTAAAGATACAAACGTAGTGATCCGAAGGGGCATGTGCACCCGAATGTTTATAGTAGCAATGTCCACAATAGCCAAACTATGGAAAGAACCTAGATGTCCGTCAACAGATGAATGGATAAAGATGATGTGAGATATATATATACACACACACACACACACATATATGTGTGTGTGTGTGTGTGTATATATATAATGGAATACTATGCAGCCATCAAAAGAAATGAAATCTTGCCATTTGTGATGACGTGGATAGAACTAGAGGGTATTATGCTTAGTGAAATAAGTCAATCAGAGAAAAACAACTATCATATGATCTCCCTGATATGAGGAAGTCGAGAAGCAACATGGGGGGTTTGGGAGGTAGGAAAAGAATAAATGAAACAAGATGGGATCACGAGGGAGACAAACCATAAGAGACTCTTAATCTCACAGAACAAACTGATGGTTGCCAGGGGAGGGGTGGTTGGGTTATGGACATTGGGGATGGTATGTTCTTTGGTGAGTGCTGTGAAGTGTGTAAACCTGGTGATTCACAGACCTGTACCCCTGGGGCTAATAATACATTATATGTTAATAAAATAAAATAAACATAAAAAATGATTTCATAAAACACATGAGCATATGTGCACATGCACACATGCATACACACCACTCTAGATGGATTGTGTGAAAGGACGTTTTTACCACTTAGAGAAATATATTACAAAAATTAGGAAATATCACACATACAATTAAGGAACAGCTACCTAAACAAATTGCATTTTCTTCTCAACATCTGGTCAAGTTATTAGATCCATAGTCAGGGATATGCCATAAGCAGAGTTACTTTGATTTCAGAAATACATGGACTTTCTTTTTTCAAATTATATATGGAGAAATGTAGCTGAATAGCTTTCTAGCTGCTATTGAATTATAATGAATAGTGTACAATATAATGTAGTAAATAACATATCAATATCAATTTGTACATTGTCTTTTATATCAAAGGACCCCCTATTTTAGTTCCTTCAATTCCACTTTTAGAAATTATGTGAATGATATCCAAAAAGCATGCTTCTCAATTTTTTGATACGGTACCACTCAAAAGGATAGATAAACTGTTAAAAGATAAAAATCTAATGTTAATAAATTCTCAAATAGAATCTGACACTGAAACTAACTCAATGGGACACAGTGAGGTCATATATAGAAAATGTATAATTAGAAAAAATAGTCATGCTAAAAATATGACTTAGTAACCATTCATGAGAAAGAGACCAGGGAATTAATTAAATGAAAACTAAATTTATCTGCTATCACGGTAGACCTTTATCCTTTCAAATTTGGTTTACCTCTTCCAGGAATCCTTCCTGATCCTGAAATGCTATGTGAATACACTTCTTCTATGCTTAAATTATTCTGATTAATACTAATCCCAAAACAAAGAAGTGTAAGATTATGGAATAATAAATACTCTGGTTTTCTACGAACATTAGTTAGAATTCTCCTAACAAATTCAAATAATCTTCCTAATTTAGTATAACTCTATGGGTACAGACTAGAAAATATCCCTGATACTACACCTAAGGTCTTAGGGTCTATCCTTCAATTGCCTCTTTTCTGTTTTTATTGTACTAATGCAAGAAATGTCCATTTCCTGAAAGGTGAAAGCCATATCTTCCTCATTACTCACCTGTGGTGTTTAACAACATATTCCCACCCCCCCAAAAAAAATCACCTACTAATTAAAAGCAGATATTTAAAATACCTGATATCTCAAAAATTATCAAATATGCATCAAAGATGTACTTGTCAGAACAAACTAACACTATTAATAAAAACATTAACAAAGACATTTAATGAAATGCATGCAGCCTATAATGTTAACTGTGCTTTTCCAAATGTTATTGAAATTTTATCAGGAGGTAGTTTCTGGATTTTCTTATTTTCAAGATAATTTCAGCATTTATGTAGTCCAGATATTTCAAAATGCAACTAAAATATAACTGAAACATAACAAACATAAAACATTAGACTACAGAGAAGTGCAAAGTACTTAAAGTGGTACTGAAAAGGGAATTGAGAGCCCTAAATCCGTGGTCTATAGTAGGAGACTGAAATTAAAAAGCTATGAGTCTATTTTTAAAATTTAGAAAAAAATATAGCAATGAAAGAAATTAAAAGAAAAGAAATAATACATATAAGACTTTAAATCAATGAGAAAAATATGATGGTAAGATAAATAAAGTAGCAAAATTGGTTTTCGTGATGAATAATAAAACTGATAAGTTCCTGGTTTAATAGATTAAGAAGAAATGAAGAAGAAAAGTACAAATGATATTTGAAAGAAAAAAACAAAATAAATTTAAGTGTTGCAGACATGAAATATTTAAGAACATTACAAATAAATTTGTTAATAAATATGAATATTTAGATGTAATGGATAAATTGCTGGAAAAATATAGTTGCAAGAAAAATAGACAATCAACTAGCACTATAACTGTTCAAAAGGCTTAAGGTAGTAGTTAAAAATCTTTACTCCAAAAAAAGTCCAGGTCTCGACAGTTTTAGCTACCAGGTCTTCCTAATTATTAGAAAATATATAATTATCATATGTAACAAGCAATTACGAAGTGTAGAAAAGAGAAACTATTGCTAAGTACCTTATGAAGCTATCATTACATTGTTACCAAAACTTGACAAGGACTCTATGAGAAAGAAAAACTCATGTCCAATATTCACTCATGAATAAAAAGACTCAAAAATGTTGAGTAAAATATTAGCAAACCAAATCCAGTAATAATAAAAAGTCAGATATAGTCTAGAATTTCACATTTGATTTCCATTACAATAGAAATAATTTACTCAAATAACAGATTAAAGGAGAAAATTTATCATATTTTCTATTTCAATAGATAAAAACAAACAAAAAACCTTTGATAAAAACAACATTCATTTAGGTTTAAGCAAAAATAAACCAAACTTTCAACAAACCTAGCTGAAGAAAGCTTAACAACCATAACAAATTTTATTTTTTTAAATAGAGACATAAAATGTTAAAGTATGTGTCTAATTTGTTATAGTTAGAATTGTAACAAGTCAAAAATTGCCACCAGCAACCACTATTCACCATTACACAGGAACACCTAGTAAGTGCAGTAACTAGAACTGAATAAAAACAATGTATATTATAAGATCTAGAATGGAAAAAAATAACCACTGTCATTACTTGTAGATACCGTGAATGTGTACATTAAATATTTAAGCTAGCTTATAGGTAAATGATTATAATTAGTAGAAGAGTTTAGAAAGTTTTCTAAGTTCAAATAAATATTAAAATTTATTTTCTATAAACCACCTATAAACAACGTGGAATTTCAACAAAATCAATGACACATACAATACCCATATAACATTAGTTTTCTAGGAATGACAGTAAAAAAAATCTGTGACTAAAATATAAACACATTTCTAAAGATAATAAATAGGCAGCAAATAAAAATAATATATGCTATAGAATGGTCCATTCAATTGTGAAAAATAGTCAACTATCTCTTAATTTAATTAACCTCTACCCCAGAACCATATACAAAAATATTTATAGCAACATTATTTATAACAACCAAAACGTAGGAACTCTGTAGATGCCCACAAAGAGGAAAATGTTGTAGAAAATTAAACAACAGTAAAATAAATCAACTAGAATTACACACATTGTCTGAAATGAATTTCAGAAATAATTTTGAGTGAAGGAAGAAAGTCATACATTGTGATTCAATTTTTAGATCAAGTCCAAACACAGAAAAAGGCAACAGTATTTGTTTAGGTATATATTATTAGGTAGTAAAAAAACTACACAGATGATCCTTTTCCTTGGCTTGGATATATAAAGACCAGAGATGTTCATTTTGATTATGTACCTGCTTGTATGTTTGTGTGTGTGTATAGTTCTTTTATTTATGTTCTATTTCATAAAATTTTTAAAAATGATGAATTTTAGTCTATTTTGTCATCTATGTTCCAGTGAATCATGTAATATCTTAGCATCTAAAAATTTTTTTTAACTCCATAGAAAATTTCTGCTTTAGAAAATTTTTTATATTACCAATTTTCTTGGTAGGTCAACTTTCCCTTGGCCCAAATAAGATGAGGACAGCAACAGCATGTTTATACAGGAGCAGAGTTATATGAAGCAGAAATAAATGTGGAATACTGGATTTTGTATCCAAAACTCACCAGCACAAGTGAATTTTAGGCATAGCAAATTAAGTGAAAGAAATTTAGATGAATTAATAATTATAGTTATCATTAGTTGAGTTTATAATATGTCCAAATAATTAGCAAATTACTTTAGGTATATTTTTTTTAAGGCTTACAACAATTCTGCAAAGAATAGTATCAGAAAGATAAATGGATTTGCTACTTACACAGCTCATGTAGAGAAAAGTTAGAATCTGAATCCAGATGTGTCTCTCCCTTGCATATATACTCTTGTCATTACTCTATATTGCACAAATATTATTATTTGATGTCTAACAGTGGGGTCTAATAGAGCATGAAAAGACCTGATTTTTAATCTAGCTCTGTAAATTATTAGTTGTTTGACCTTAGATAATATTTAATAAACTCTTAAAGACTCAGTTCCATAGTTTTTTCTTTTTTTTTCCTTTTCTTTTTCTTACAAATTGGGGATAATAATACCTGCTAGAGTCATTATGAATTTTAAGTAAAATTCATATGTAACATATCTAATACAAAATATCTGTTCAATAAATTGCAGCTTCAGTTGATTAAATTATATGAACATCTCCAAAAAAATTTCAGCATCCTGGGGTTAGAAAGAGAAACAGATGGCTGGATTCATACAGGCTAATGGAGCAAATAGAAGAAAAAGATAAGAGAGCCCCAAAGTGAAGATGCTGGTAAAGAACTCACTTTCATGACTGTTCACCTGGTCGTGGCTAAGATGGGGAGACGATGAAACCTGGAAGAGGCTGGTTCTCTGACCAATAGAGAACTTCTTTAGGATGAACAACTTTAATGAAGTTGGGGGTGGGGGTGGAGAGGATCTTAATTTTTAAAGAAAAGGAATGGAAGAAGAAAATGAAAGAAGGCTTTAATTAGGTCAACCACAACCAACCCAGAGCAAAGAACAGTTCACAGCCTGCACAATTGCATAGCTATTTAAATACTCTCCCTCCCATTTTCCTGATGAGATGAGCTATGAGAAAGTTTAACCAGGAGGACCTCATACTGTGATTAGTCACAGTTTTGCTGCTGATTTGACTTGGAATGCAGGTCTCAGTGCTTTTCAGATTTCTTTACCAAACAAGAAGTTCTCTATTTATTTGGCAGCTTCACTATGGGGAAAAAAACAAAAACAAAACACAAAAAACCCAGAGCTCCTCTGGTTGAGTAAGAGCATAAGAATAACATATGTTACTCATGTTCATTTGATGTCTAATTATACACCTTTCTGAATCCCTGTTACCAACAACTTAATTTTACAGTATTTCTACAAAGACTTAATTTTTCCTGTTATTTTTTCCAAGAAGTAAAATGTTTTCTCTAGCCCAAGACTAGAATTCTGCTGCATATATACAGACCTACTTGATTCTTTTCAACTCCTTGCCTGTTTGCTCAAGTTCTGTCAACCTCAGGTCCCCAGATCCTGTGATCCACCAAATTGCTGTAGTCTCCCCAATGCCTAGAATTGTGGTATCCCTTGAGTACTATGCATTGTCTGTTAGATATACCTCAGCCCTAACAAATGAATCAAGCTCAACACAGGTGTCTACCAAGGCAAGTCTCACTTATAAATCTCAATATATTCCCAGAGATTATTAAAAGGCAGCTCAGAAATATGAAATATTATAGATTTCTAAAACTTATATGTCCTCTTCTTAAGCTAATATTGTAAAAGCTATTCATTATTTGTTCTCGCTCTGAAATTTGAAATTGTTTTAATTCTCTCCAACATTGGTTCCAATATCCCCAAGAGACATAGAAGAAATGCTAATTAGAGATCCTTTAAGTGACAAATGAGATACTGCAGTAAGTAAAATAGCACTTTGGCTTACACTGGACTTCATACCTGAGCGCATAGCCTCTTTCTGAATGCTTTCATAGTCATGCCAGTCCTTTCTTCTCAAACCATCTGTCCATGCATAGAATTGCCCATCTCCTAGGCCCAGTGGAAATGTCTGTGGAAAAGGAAAGTATTCAGAGCATAAAAAGGAGGTATTTCCTTTTGCATGGTAGGTAAACACAGCCGAGCACATAATAGGCAATCAAAGAATATTTGTTGAATAATGATTCTTCTAAGTATACTGAAAAAAAAAAAAGCTCTTGCTAGTGACAAGATTAAAAAACAGATTTTAAAATAAGAGCATGGGTCACTCACAACCCCTACAATTTCCTATTTTGCTTCATCCTGAGACATTAATAACTCACTGTATCACCTCCTCTGAGCATAATACTAGTAATGGTATTAAATGGAATTAATTTTGTTTGTGATTTGCACAGTTTCACTCATTTTGATCAAGTATATTGAAATGGCCTGATAATAATATTAAGCAACTATTCACTGAATGCTCACTATGAACCAGGCACTATGTTAAATACTCTGCATATAAAAGATCGTTTAATCTTTATGATACTCTATGGTTGACTAGCTCCATTCTTCTGCCAATTAAAGTTAGGCCCAGAGAATAGAAATAATTTGAATTAAACCAGAGTGGCAAAGTCAGAACTTGGAACAGTTAAGACCAAAATTGTGATCTTAACAACTATTAATAGTGTCTCCCATCTAGATTTCTGTCAAAGTATGGTACATGGTCACATTTGCAGTTGAAGTTAGCAACTACTCAACAACTATAGTCACAACATATGTTTTATGCTTTGGTAAAACCCAGTATGTTCCAATGTCAACTTGAAAATTACATCTGTGTGCATTGCTGAGACTACTTTTTTGGTGTTTATTCTTGGTAATAAGAAACAAATGTTTTGAATGAAATTTATTTTCACAATCTTCATACTCAACATAATATAAAACAAATGTTTTCATATCCACATACCATTTTTTTTGTTTACTTTTTGAAGTAAGTAATACATCTCCAGAACGAAGGGTAAAATTTAAAGTTTCAATTTAGATAAAATAAAAAAATAATTTCAGTGCAGAAATTTTATTCCAAGAGGCTTTCTAAGCCAAATAAAATGTCTTATGTCTTAGTTTGAAATAGTAGGACTATTGTACTTATGAAAAATTATATATCTCAGTCCATCTTTGTAGTTTATAAAGGATCCACTTGTTTGAAAGGATGAAAATGGAGTTTGGCATAAAAAAATACTTAAAATCAGAAGAAAGATTTGCCAAATCAAGTGACTATTATCTAGATATTTAAAGGAATTTGTTACAAGAGTAGTGATTTCAGGAAAATGAAAATAATACAGGAATAAACATTCAAGGATGATGACGAGTTTATATAAAATACTAAGGATAACAAGAATAAATTTTTAAAGGAGGATGACAAGAAAGAAAAGTTATGGGAAAATTAACAGAAAAGAATATAGTAAAATAGAAACAAATGGAAAAAATGATTTTGGAAAGACATTTGGGTTTATAATAGCAAACATTAAAAATGTCATACACTTTTTCTAATTGATAATTGGTTTCATAATTAGAAATTTTACCAAAATTCAGCTGGGAATCAGACATTTTAAATAATCAAATAGCTTTAAAATGCAAAACTCATGTTTTGTCTCAAACTTGTATTTGCAATAATAAATACTGAGCAGTAATGGAAATCTCTTACACTGATTCAGATAATACCAATTTATAAATACACTTTTGGATTAAAGCAGATCATTTCAAAACAAATTTTGACATTAAACACGAAGATTTTCTTGTGTAAACTCCAAATATACAAACTCTCTCTCGTTACTTATTGGTTCACAAACAGGCCCCCAAAAACGGAGGGTAAGGAGAACCCAAGGAAAGAGGTAGGCCACTCCAGTATAGTGGTTGACAGGTGTAATAAGCAAGGGAACTTACATATGAAGCTTCTGTTGGGCACCCCAAGACAAGTAGATCCTTGCACAGTCCAGCCAGAATCCCAAAAGTTTATATAGAGACCTTAATTGGGTTCAGTCACATACACAGCCTAATAGTCTCAACAATACCTTATTCTCTCAAGGCTATTGTTTTAAACAATTCCTAGTGTGGGAATAGTAGGTGGAGTGTATGTTCCAAGGACACAGGAGGAGTGAGGAGCCTCTGATTGCCCAGGTCCCATTCTCCTGCCAAGCTGGTGGTCATGTCCTCATGATGATCTCCTCCAACACTTCACCCATTTTGACCAGCTCTTATAATATAACACATTCCCTCTCTTCTGCAATGTGCCTTATGGTGCCAACAAGGGTTTTATTAGTATGGAAGTTGTTCATTTGGTTACTATCTGGCTACGTTCGAGGCAGAGCTCACAGAACCTATATAGGCATACACAAGTGAAAATACAGAGGGAGGAGCAACATGGTGGAATATCATTGGGTCCCAGGAGTTCAGCTGGATAGTTATCAAACCATTCTGAACACCTACAAACTCAACAGGAGATCAAAGAGAAGAAGGGCAGTAATTCGAGGAACAGAAAATCAACCACTTTCTGGAAGGCAGGACTTGCAGAGAAGTGAATCAGAGGCAACATACGGGAAGGCAGACCGCGGGGGCAGGGGCTGGCTCCCGGCAAGCAGTAGAGCAGCAGAGCACAAAATCGGAACTTTTAGAAGTATACTCCACTGAGGAACGTAGCTCCAGAGGTTAAGCAAGGGGTGGACCCCTCATGGGGACAGTGTGGTCTCAGGACCTGCGGGCTCAGAAAAAGACCAGGGGTGTCTGAGTGTAGCAGAGCTGCCAGGTATCGGAGAGGGGAAGCCGCCTACAGAGACGGAGCTGAGGTGGGGGCTCTTAGCTTGGGGTTACCTTAAACCATGATCTAAGGCAAAATCTGGCCACTACTCTTTGAGTAGGAATGCCACAAGTGGCAGATCTAGGGAAACCTCCTCCTTCCACGTCTGGAAGGAGTGGTGCAGGAGCCTGTGGCAGGAGTCTGCTGGGTTTGGAGACTCCAAATGGGGCCATGTGCCAGAGATAGAAATGCTCAGTCACAGGCCAGGTGAGCATGGAGTGCCTCTGGAGACCAGGGAGATGGTAGAGTTTGACTGCTTTTCTCTGAGGGTACACTGAGGAGTGGGGCCCCGAGATCTCAGCTCCTCTGGGCTGGAGATTGGGAGGCCGCCATTTTCATTCCCTTTCTCCAAAGCTCTACGGAGAGCATTCAGGGAACAAAAGCTATCGAGAGTGAACCCAAGCAGATGACTTAGCTTGGCATCTGGCAAGGGTGGTGCAACTTTGCCTCAGGCAAAGACATTTGAGAATCACAAAGGCCCCTCCCCCAGGAGATCAGCAAGAATATCCAGCCAAGACCAAGTTCACCAATCAATGAGAACTGCAACACTTCAGAGCTATGGGAATACAGTACATAGAATTCATGGCTTTTCCCCCATGATTCTTTAGCCTTTCAAAGTTAAATATTTTAATTTTTTTTCTTATTCTATTTTTAAAAATTTTTCCTCTTTCCTATTTTAATGTTTTTTAAAGTATTTTATCATATCAACACAGTTTTAAAATTTTTTTTAAATTTTCATTGTTATAGTCATATTCTATCCCTTTATTGTACTTAACCATATTTTTTGTATACATATAAGTTTTTCTTTCTTTAAGATTTTGGGATATAGTTTCTTCTAACAGATCAAAATAGACCCTAAATCTAGCACATGGCTTTGTTCTAGTCTCCAGCCGGATCACATTCTTTCCTCTTTTTTTAACCAGCTTCTTATTAATCAATTCCTTTTTTAAAATCTTTTTAAATTTTCATCTTTACAGTCATATCCCATCCCTTCATCGTGTTTCCCCTTGTTTTTGTGTGTGTATGTGTATATATATATATATATATACACACATATACACATATATACATATATATATATATATATATATATATGTTTTCCTTTCTTTAAAAATTTGGGAAGTAGTTTCTTCTAACAGACCAAAATACACCCAAAATCAAGTGTGTGGCTCTCTTGTATTCACCAGTCTAATATATATTATATATATTTTTTTCCTTTTTTCTTCTCCCCCCCCCCCCCATTTCGGATCTCTTCTGATTTGGTTAGTGTATATTTTTCTGGGGTCATTGCTACCCTTTTAGCATTTCGTTCTCTCATTCATCTATTCTTATCTGGATAAAATGACAAGGCAGAAAAACTCACCTCAAAAAAAAGAACAAGAGGCAGTATTGGTACTAGTACTGATGACTAGGGACCTAATCAGTACAGACATTAGTAATATGTCAGAACTAGAGTTCAGAAAGATGACTATCAAGGTGCTAGCTGGGCTCAATAAAAGCATGGAAAATACTAGAGAATCCCTTTCTGGAGAAATAAAAGAACTAAAATCTAACCAAGTTGAAATAAAAAATGGTATTAATAAGGTGCAATCAAAAATGGAGGCTCTTACTGTTAGGATAAATCAGGAAGAAGAGAGAATTAGTGATACAGAAGACCAAATGATGGAGAATAAAGAAGCTGAGAAAAAAGAGAGATAACTACTGGACCATGAGGGCAGAATTCAGGAGATAAGTGATACCATAAGACAAAACTATATTCGAATAATTGGGATCCCAGAAGAAGAAGAAAGAGAAAGAGGGCAGAAGGTATATTGAAGCAAATTATAACAGAGAATTTCTCTAATGTGGTGAAGGGAGCATGCATCAAAACCCAGGAGACACAGAGAATCCCCCTCAAAATCAATAAAAATAGGTCCACACCCCATCATCTAATAGTAAAACTTACAGGTCTCAGTGACAAAGAGAAAATCCTGAAAGCATCCAGGGACAAGAGGTTTGTAATATATAACAGTAGAAATAGTAGACTGGAAGCAGACCTACCCACAGAGACCTGGCAGGCCAGAAAGGACTGGTATGATATATACTCAGAGCACTAAATGAGAAAAAAAAATGCAGCTAAGAATACTAGAATACCAGCTAGGTTGTCACTGAAAATAGAAGGAGAGATAAAAAGCTTCCAGGGCAAATAAAAACTAAAAGAATTTGCAAACAATAAATGAACCCTACAGAAAATATTGAAAGGGGTCCTTTAAGCAAAGAGAAGGACTAAAAATAACAGACCAGAAAGGAACAGAGACAATATACAGTAACAGTCACCTTACAGACAATACAATGGCACTAAATTCATATCTCTCAATAGTTACCCTGAATGTAAATGGGCTAAATGCCCCAACCAAAAGGCACAGGGTATAAGAATGTTTTAAAAAAACAAAACCCATAAATATGCTGCCTACAAGAAACTCATTTTAGACCTGAAGACACCTCCAGATTTAAAATGAGGGGGTAGAAAACAATTTACCATGCTAATGGACACCAGAAGAAAGCTGGGGTGGCAATCCTTATATCAGATCAATTAGATTTTAAGTCAAAGACTATAATAAGAGATGAGGAAGGACACTATATCATACTCAAAGTGACTGTCCAATAAAAAAAAAACTACAACTTTAAGTATCTATGCCCCTAACTTGGGAGTAGCCAGTTATGTAAACCAATTAATAACAAAATCAAAGAAACACATCAACAATAATACAATAATAGTAGGGGACTTTAACACACCCATCATTGAAATGGACAGACCATCTAAGCAAAAGATCACCAAGGAAATAAAGGCTTTAAATGACACACTGGACCAGATGGACATCACAGATATATTCAGAACATTCCATCCCAAAGCAACAGAATACACATTCTTCTCTAGTGCACATGGAACTTTCTCCAAATAGATCATATCTTGGTTCACAAATCAGGTCTCAACCATTACCAGAAGATTAGGATCATTCCCTGCCTATTTTCAGACCACAGTGCGTTGAAACTACAACTCAACCACAAGAGGAAAGTTGGAAAGAACTCAAATACATGGAGGCTAAAGAGCATCCTACTAAAGAATGAATGGATCAACCAGGAAATTAAAGAAGAATTTAAAAAAATCATAGAAACAAATGAAAATGAAAACACAACTGTTCAAAATCTGTGGGACACAGCAAAGGCAGTCCTGAGAGGAAAGTATATAGCAATACAATCCTTTCTCAAGAAACAGGAAAGGTCTCAAGTACACAATCTAACCCTACACCTAAAGGAGCTGGAGAAAGAACAGCAAAGAAAGCCTAAACCAGCAGGAGAAGAGAATTAATAAAGATCAGAGCAGAAATCAATGAAATAGAAAGCAAAAGAACAGCAGAACAAATAAATGAAACTAGAAGCTGGTTCTTTGAAAGAATTAATAAGATTGATAAACCCCTGGCCAAACTTATCAAAAAGAAAAGAGAAAGAACCCAAATTAATAAAATCATGAGTGAAAGAGGAGAGATCACAACCAACACCCAAGAAATACAAAAAATTATAGGAACATATTATGAGCAACTATACACCAGCAAATTTGACAATCTGGAAGAAATGGATGCATTCCTAGAGACATACAAACTACCAAAACTGAGCCAGGAAGATATGGAAAACTTGAACAGACCCATAACCAGTAAGGATATTGAAACAGTCATCGAAAATCTCCCAATAAACAAGAGCTCAGGGCCAGACGGTGTCCCAGGGGAATTCTTCCAAATATGTAAAGAAGAATTAATACCTATTCTCCTGAAACTGTTCCAAAAAATAGAAATGTATGGAAAACTTCCAAACTCATTTTATGAGGTCAGCATTATCTTGATCCCAAAACCAGACAGGGCCCCATCAAAAAGGGGAATTACAGACCAATATTCTTGATGAACATGAATGCAAAAATTCTCACCAAATTACTAGCCAATAGGATCCAACAGTACATTAAATGGATTATTCATGATGACCAAGTGGGATTTATTCCAGGGCTGCAAGGTTGGTTTAACATCTGCAAATCAATCAATGTGATACAATACATTAATAAAAGAAAGAACAAGAACCATATGATACTCTCAACAGATGCTGAAAAAGCATTTGACAAAGTACAGCATCCTTTTCTGATCAAAACTCTTCAAAGTGTAGGGATAGAGGGTACATACCTCAATATTATCAAAGCCATCTATGAAAAATCCGCAGCGAATATCATTCCCAATGGGGTAAAATTGAGAGCTCTTTCCCTAAGGTCAGGAACATGGCAGGACTGTCCACTATCACCACTGCTATTGAACATAGTACTAGAAGTCCTAGTTTCAGCAATCAGACAACAAAAAGAAATAAAAGGCACCCACATCAGCAAAGAAGAAGTCAAACTCTCACTCTTTGCAAGAAGATATGATACTTTATATGGAAAACCCAAAAGACTCCACTCCAAAACTGTTAGAACTCATACAGGAATTCAGTAAAGTGTCAGGATATAAAATCAATGCACAGAAATCAGGTGCACTTCTATACACAGAAATCAGTTGCACTTTGAGACAGAAGAAAAAAAAATTAAGGAGTTGATCCCATTTATAATTACACCCAAAATCATAAGCTACCTAGGAATAAACCTAGTCAAAGAGGCAAAGTATCCACACTCAGAAAACTATAAAGTACTCATGAAAGAAATTGAGGATGACACAAAGAAATGGAATAATGTTCCATGCTCATGGATTGGAAGGACAAATATTGTGAGAACATCTATGTTACCTAAAGCAATCTGCACATGTAATGCAATCCTTATCAAAATATCATCATTTCTTTTTCAAAGAAATGGAACAAATAATTATAAAATTTATATGGAACCAGAAAAGACCTTGAATAGCCAGAGGAATGTTGAAAAAGAAAGCCAAAGTTGGTGGAATCATAATTCTAGACTTCACGCTCTATTACAAAGCTGTAATCATTAAGAAAGTATGGTAGTGGCACAAAAACAGATAAATAGATCAATGGAACAGAACAGAGAGCCCAGAAATGGACCCTCAACTCTATGGTCAACTAATATTTGACAAAGCAGGAAAGAACGTCCAATGGAAAAAAGTGTCTTCAACAAATGGTGGTGGGAAAATTGGATGGCCACATGCAGAAAAATGAAACAGGACTATTTCCTTACACCACATATAGAAATAGACTCCAAATGGATGAAAGATCTCAAAGAGACAGGAATCCATCAAAATCCTTGAGTAGACACAGGCAGCAACCTCTATGGCCTCAGCTGCAGCAACTTCTTCCTAGAAACATCACCAAAGGCAAAGGAAGCAAGGGCAAAAATGAACTATTAAGACTTCATCATGATAAAATGCTTTTGCACAGCAAAGGAAACAGTCAACGAAACCAAAAGACAGGATGGGAGAAGATATTTGCAAATGACATATCAGATAAAGGGCTAGTATCCAAAAATCTATAAAGAATTTAACAAACTCAACACCCAAAGAATAATCCAATCAAGAAATGGGTAGAAGACATTAAAAGACATTTTCTGCAAAGAAGACATCCAAATCGCCAATATACACATGAAAAGTTCTCAACATCACTTGACATCAGGGAAATACAAATCAAAACCACAGTGAAATACCACCTCACACCAGTCAGATTGGCTAAAATTAACAAGTCAGGAAGCGACAGGTGTTGGTGAGGATGCACAGAAAGGGGAACCCTCCTACACTGTTGGTGGGAATGCAAGCTGGTGCAGACACTCTGGAAAACAGCATGGAGGTTCCTCAAAAAGTTGAAAATAGAGCTATCCTGCGACCCAGCAATCGCACTATTGAGTATTTACCCTAGAGATACAAATGTAGTGATCCGAAGGGACATATGCACTGAATATTTATAGTAGCAATGTCCACAATAGCCAAACTATGGAGAGAACCTAGATTTCCATCAACAGATGAACGGATAAAGATGTACATATATATACAATGTAATATTATCTAGCTATCAAAAACAACAACAACAATGAAATCCTGCCATTTGCAATGACGTGGATGGAACTATAGGGTATTATGCTAAGTGAACTAAGTCAATCAGAGAAATACAATTATCATATGATCTCTCTGATATGAAGAATTTGAGAGGCAGGGCAGTGGTTTGTGGTGGGAAAAGGGGAAAAAATGAAACAAGATGGGACTGGGGAGGGAGACAAACTATAAGAGACTCTTAATCTCAGGAAACAAACTGAGAGTTGCTGGGGGGTAGTGGGAGGAGGGATAGAGTGGCTGGGTTATGGACATTGGGGAGGGTATGTGCTATGGTGAGTGCTGTGAATTGTGTAAGACTGATGATTCACAGACCTGTACCCCTGAAGCATATAATCTACATTATATGTAGATTTAAAAAAAAAAAAAGATAATGATTCCCAGAAGAAGTTTTTTGTTTTTTTTTGTTTTTTCCCCACCATGATCACAACTATTGATTTACTAAGTCCTCTAGGCTGGGGCTTATATTGCTCAGGATGTTTACTTGTATCCTCATGTGATTTAATAAAGATGATATGCTAACAGACTCATCAGGTGTGCACACACAACATTCTGTTTGGATAACGGCACAGGCACTTCCTTGCAAGGAGCTAATAGTGTCCAACGCCATCCTAGTTTGGAGGACAGTTTTTCCCACTTAAGACATTTCAGTATTCAGTAAAGACAGAATTTGTTGGGTATTCCTTAAGGATTACTGGGTGAATTTAATAAGGATTTTTGTCTGCTACAATATTCTTCAGGCCAGTGGAGGAAACAAAGATGGTAGTCAATGAAATACTCCTTTGGAAAAGAGAATATGCCTATCTGGCCTTGAAGAAAGAGAAACTGTCAGCTTCAGGAACTTGACCTTGTTGACAAGTTTGCTGGGGGAGTTAGCACTGTCAGGCATGAGGAGATAGACTAGGGAGTGAGATATGCCAGACCAGAACCTTCACCCTCTTCCCTCTTTTGATGGTGCTTTTTAAATTCCAGGCATACTGCTTTCCAATAGGTCTAGCTGGCAGCAAGACAATGAGATTCCAGCATAGAATGAGTAGCTACCTCTTACCCAAGGGTGCTAAGCAACTCACCCATCCCAGTAGGACATCTCATTGTGAATTCCAATAGATAATTCCTTTCCTAGGTTTGATGGGACTTGATATTCTCAGCAGTGTAGCATATTGTTCCCACAACTTCCATACCTTTTTAGTACTTGGTGCCATGGCAGGGGTCCCCAATCTGGAATATAGGCCAATAGGGCCTACTGGTTGACCATAAAAATGTACTAAAGCCTCAACAGTACTTTAGTACTGGCCAAAATAGTTTTGCCTTCTAGTAATCTAAACTGCTGCTTTAATATTCCATTTTTTCCTTTCTACCAGCCCTGCTGCTTTGGGGTTATAGAGGAGATGAAATCTTTATTCAATGCCATGTTCTTTTCCTCAGTTTTGCACATCACAACCTTTGAAATGTAACCCCAATCATCATCTATTCAATGAGGGTATCCATACATGATACTCAGCTTCTCTAATCCCCTAGCAGCATGATTTGCACAGAGACAGAAGGAAGCTAAGGTTAAGCCAGAGGCAGAGGCAGTGTCCAAACAAACAAAAGTACGTTTAGAAGCCCACTAGGAGGGAGGGTGCCAAAATTCCCTAATATCTCACTGTTTGGGAATGCTCTTGTTTGGAAAGTCTGCACCAGACTTCTCTGGCAGTTGACTTAAGCATTGCTTAGAACATACTGCCTTAAACAAGTCACTGTATTTCAAGGCCAATGTTTTATCTTTAACAATATATCATCCTACCCAGGCACTATGGTGGTTGTTCTTTCCATGAACCAATTTGCTGTATCTACTAAAAGGTCAATTTATGGCTTATACCTAAGCCTGAGCATCAGCTTCCTGATTGCCATGGGGTGTAGGCGCCTATAGGAATCTAGACTTGGAACACTGTGAGATTTGCCTCAGGCTATTGCAGGTAAGCCCAAATGTGTTTCCCATATCCTGACCCCACAAGGGCTTATTAATGATCATTCACCCGTTAAGTTCCCAATCCCTTTAGAACAACCCAACTGTCAGTGCAAAGAGTTAAAGGCCAAGTGATCACAAGCCAGACTGTTAGGAGTTTAGTCTACTGAGGGCTGTGGTTCGTTTTCCTTTCCATCCAGATGGTGTCAGTCCTGGGCTGAAGAGCAAAAGCAGTCTCTGAATAGATGGCCCTGACTAGATCAATCAGTGGGAATTTCCCCTGTCCCTTTTCTCCAGGGCATCCTAGCCAACACAGGAATAGGGGCAGGGGCATTTGGAAGAGCCACATCTTCTGCAGACTAGTAGTACCTGCATTCCTAGAGACAGTGGGCTGGTGGGCATGGTGCTCCTCTGCTGTACACAGTCATGTTGGTTAGTCAAAGTGGGAGTTTAAGCCAAGGCAGAAGCGGGTCAATGAAACATATTATCAACCCATCCCCTGATAGGAAGGAAAGTTCTTAACACAATGTGCTGTTCCTTTGTAAGAGGCTCTATCTGGAAGAACGCTGTTAGGAACTATTGATCTATGGGGGTATATCAGGTTCCCGCTCCCTATAAGGGTCCGAAATCCTGGGTACTCTCCTCTTCTGTTTTCTGTGCCATGGGGCCCAAGTCATTCCTTTTAGCATCACAGATACATCTAACTCAAATGGTAGCTCTGCTTGGGAGATGCTCAGAGCTTTAATCAGCTTCACTAGTAGTTATGTCTTCTCAAAGGGGGCTTGCTGCTCTGATGCCCAGTCCCACACATGCCCTTCATTTACCAGGCAATATAAATGATGGAGACACTGCCAGGTGGGGAAATAAATGCCCTTCAAAACCCTCAAATCCCTACAAAGGCTTGTACCTCTTTCACGTTCTTAAGTGTTGGGTAGACTTTTCAATCACAGCTTCTGAGACAACTTACATCTTATCCAACCAGATGACTCTCAAAAACTTTATAGTAGTGTCTGGGCTTTGAATTTTCTGTGGGTTCACAGCCCATTTTCTGCCTTGCAGATGTTCCAGCAAAATCTGCAGGGTATCCTGCTGCAGAAGTAAATCTTTACTCGTTAACATTATATCATCGTTGCTTAAGATAGTTCTGCAAAAAGCTCATAAAAACCCCTAAACTTAGAGAGTCCAACGGCACCCATCTCGGGTCCCCTCCCTTTTTGGGAGCTTTGTGTTACTGCTCAATAAACTTTGCTTTGCTGCCCACCACTCTTCCTCTGGTCCACCTCATCATTCTTCCAAGTGCATGACCAAGAACCATGGACACTAAGGGAAAAGAAATCTTGAAACAGTTGGGCATCGACGGCCACTGAACCACCCACGGCAGAAGCCAGCCCACTGCAGCAGCCACTCTTCTTTTTCTGTCTCTGTCATCTACTCTGGAGTTTCTCATACAATTGCATCAGACCAGCTAGCATTTTCAGGTGTCCCCATGCTCGCACGGTGGTCCACAGCATCCAATACACGGGCCACCCCTCCTGATGGATAGCCAGGTCGTAATAGTCCCCACAGATGCATCCTTCCTAAAGATCGTTTCTTCTGTCTCCCAGCTGGCTTGCCAAGTTTTGATTCACAACACAGGGGGCAGGAAGAGACAGAAGAAAGAGGCAGGCCATTACAGATTGGTATGCAGTGTGCTTAATAAACAAGGCACTTACATATGAGGCTCATCTGGGGCTCCGCAAAATGAATAGACCTCTGTACTCAGCCACCAAATCTTAGAAGTTTTTATGGATACATTAACTAAATTCGGATCAGGATATATTCAGTCTAAACGGTCTAAACAACACCTTACTCCCTTAAGGCTATGCCCTTTAAATAGTGTGGGAAGGGTGGTAGAAGGACAAGGGAGGGGTGAGGATCTTCTAATTGCAACGATCTAGCTTAGGGGTCAACCATCGGTCATGTCCTCTATACAACCTCCTCCAACATTACCAGGCACATTCTATTCCCCTTATTTTGATTCATCTGATGCAGAGAATTCTTAGCAACTGGCAATACAAAGCAGATTGAACCAAAGAGTTAATCTTTGCTTTCTCTAGACACTTTATGAAAATGACAGTAAAGCATCAGATGAATCGAGAAAGCAGATAGTTAAATTGATATCATAAAGTTTTTGTAAATGGCTGAGATTACTGAGAGGGAAACACTTTTAATGCCACTGAATTTTGAAAATATTTCAAATTAGAGGCATCAGGTATTTCTGAGGGTGAAATTAAAGGCCAAAACAAAATGACTGGCATTTTTACACAGTACAATTAGACTCTCGGTTTTCTTATCAATTCCAAAATCAAAATGATATCTGAGACCCTTTCACTGCACACCCCACCCGTAGAGTAGTGGATTTTGAGTGAAAGAAGAATGTTTCCAGGCAGTGAGAAACAATTGAAAACAAGGGCATCAAGCTGTAGCAAAAATCAAGGTTCCAGGTAAATCTATATACTAAGCATTGTTAACCAAAGCTATCTGCCCCTACTTGGCTCCCAGAAAGCTGCCATCCCCTTAAACCCCTTAAACAAGAGGTGTTTATCTGGAAATTGAGTTAAATATTTATCTGGAAAATTGAGTTAAAAGAGATAGGGGTACTTTTTCTAGGTATATACCTAGGCATTACATGGGGAAGTCCTCCTTAATCCATGAAACTCTGTAGTAGTATTTTCACGACTTCACTTAGAGTATGAACAGGTAGGCAAGGATCACCAAATATTTGGGGAAAGTTTTAACATAAAATTCAGAAGCCAAAACAAATAAAAGATACAATAAATTTGAAGGAAACAGAGACAACGTAAGTCTCAGAAAAATTCTTCCCTGCCCCCAAAATCTAAATTCAATTCCCTCAAAGAGCTTTAAGAAAAAGTTCCTCCATAGAAACAGAAATTTAAAAAGAAGCAGCAGCAGCATGTAGAGAATTTAAAAAAGAGCTCTTGGAAAGTGAAAACGGGATAAGCAAGCATAGGATGATTAAGAAAGGAACCCTACTAAGATAAAACAAACAAAAAACAAAACAAAACAAAAAAACAGAAGAAACAAGAGGGCCAATGCCAAAGTTGTGACATTGAAGGAAGGGAGCAAAATGGCAGCAAGTCTAGAGATTCTCCAGTCCTGAATCGCTCTGCAAAAACACAAACAAACAAAAAAACTAAAAAACAAATAGACAAATTTACCCTTTGCTTACTTTTTAAAAATGTATTGAAAGGAGAGCTACAGTTCTTCCCAAGAGACTGGGGTGAATTAATGATGCGTGCATAAAAATAAAAGCAAATGAAAATTGTGGCAATTAATAAGGCTAGAGGGGATAAAAGAACAATGTACAAGAAATAAAGTATAATTACAGCACACTATTTGATTCAGGTATGAATACTCCTACCTAACCACTGGTTTACCTAAAATTGGTGTTATAACTACCAAACAATAAGGGAAAGAGGGGAAAAAAGATAATTGAATATATATTTATATAATAGGAAAACAATAGATTAAAAAACAAAATGAAAAAATCAAGTAACAGTAAATACACATGCTTTTTACAAATATAGATGCATATAACAGAGTAAAGATAAGATATTGACGTTGTTGGCCTTGGGTATCAGAAAGTACAAATAGAGGGAAATGGGCTAGGGGGTTGCTGGTTACCATTATAGGCTTTATATTACAATTTAATTTATATTACATTTAAATTATTACATTTAAATTATTTGTAAATATTACTTCATATAAAAAAATAAATCTCAAGTTTCTTATACATTCTTGGCAGTTACCAGCACTCCAGCAAGGTGTGTTAGCATCATGAAAATATTTTATGACGGTAGAGGAATCAGGTTAAAGCAGATCATCTGAAACGGTGCTTTAATAAAGGCTATCTGAGGATTTGCTACACTAATATCTCTTCTTATCAGTATCAGTGTTTCTTACAGACCAGCAGCATCAGTATCACCTGGGATCTTGTTAGAAATACAATTCCCTGGTCCCAACTCATGCCTGTTAAATCAGAAACTTTGAGAGAAGAGAGGCACAGAAATCTGTTTTAACAAGTTCTCCAGGTGATTCTCAGGCTTAAAATTTGAGAACCACTAATCCATATGAATAGGAAAGTGATACGATTATCCCATTAAGAAAATATGTCAGACTCATTCACAAAGCATGTGCCTCTATCTACCAAAGAATCTTTCCTCCCACCCACCCCTCCCCACCCCACCCCCGGCTAGGGCTGATGATCAGTATAAAGACTAAGTGTGTTTGCATCCTTTTCACCTGCCAGAAAGGTAGGTGTATAAACCTAAATCAGTCCCAGTACATTTGTATAGAACTGCCTTGGTTCTGACAGCTTAGCCATCCAGGAAATGACCCATAACTATTTTAACCTTTCCTTTCACATGAGCAATCTCCAGCACCCAGATCCATTTGCTTCTCTTCTGGGTTATATCATGTGTCCTCTCTATGATTACCGTAGTTCAGATCCATTATCTCTGACCTTGTAAAATAAATATAACAAGTATCATACCTTCATGAGGTGTATATTTCAGACCCATCATTCAGTCGGCCATTTATTTGTGAGCACCTTTTGTTTTTCACCTTGCAGACTTTTCATTCATTGCAGTGTCACTACACTACAAATAATTAACTTGAAAAAATTACTGGGGATGGGAGAGACAGACTCCATTAAGTAGAAAGCGTATGCCATAGACCTGAATCCTGAAGCCTAATGAAAGATTATATACTTGAGAATGGGTCAATCAGAAAAAGTTTCCAAGAGGAAAACATGACTTGTAGACAATGCGTTTACCAGAGGTGACACACTGAAACACTTTCTGGGGTCAAAAATGTAGCACGAATGGGCAAAAAACTCAGTTGTGCCACTCTAGGAATGGACAGGTTCTTGGGTTATCTAACTACTATATTTAACTGCTGAATAATCTTAAAACATGTCTCAGGGGCTGTTTGCAAAATCCAGGTGAATAAAATATCTTGCCCTTTGCCTCTAAATTAGAGTAGTTTTATTTATTGTAACTATAGATAGTGATGACATTGAAAAGACACATTTGTAAATCTCTATGAAGAAAAGACTGTATCTTAAAACCTATCTCAAGTTTTATAAATCAACAACCAATGGACTTTTATTCTTGCCATCAACCATAAACCTACCACTCTACTTGCTCCTTAGAAGACAATGGGATGTAGTGGGAGTAGTCTGGAGCCAGGGCAGAAGACATAAATTAAACTATTTTGAAACCACGTGCAGGAAATCTACATTTCCTTTAGGTCCCTCAGTTATGAAATACATGAAATTCTTATATGAAATGAAATAAAAATAATATCTACCTTACCCACCCTAAAGGGTTTTTAAAGTAGTAAATCAGATGAAGCATGTGAAAGCCCTTGGCTTATCAAAAAGTGATATAGAAATGCCACTTGTTTTTGCCATCTAGGCTATTTTTTTTATAGATATTTGAGTTGTTTCCATTGCCCTTAAAATGTTAGAACGCAGTTGCAAGGTAAAATTCATATACCTTTAAACAAACACTAAATTATGTGAGCCAAACTCTATGATAGTAGATGTTAATAGCATGTCAAAATGGGTGTGAAATCTTATAATGGGTGTCATTAAGTTTCTAAGCCACTGGAAGATGTTCTGAGCTAATAAAACACTACCAAAAAAGCAATATAATGGATGGGATGGATGGAGAAAAGAAGATGAAGAACACTTCTTCTTATACAATTTTATCCTTATATGAGCCAGATGATGAGCTGGAGTTCAGAAGTATTAAGTCACATAATTAAAAGTCTTCAAGATCACATGTCTAATAAGGGTTAAACTAGAATATGAACTAAGTCTGCCTTTAAATCTTCTGAATTGCTACAAATAAACAAGTGTGGAGATTTTTAGGATTCTCTCATTATCCATTTATTCAAACTTTATCATATCACGTCATTCAAGTATATTAGAAAATAAAACTAGAGAGGTAAGATGAAGCCCCCAAAAATTCATACACAGGACTTCCGACTTTATGCACCGAGTCATAGGCAATTGTTAAAGCCTCTCAAACTAAAAAGTAATACCATGAAATGTTATGCAAATGTTAGTTTTGTTGTTGTTCTAACATCCTCTTTCTCCCTGAGCTTGAACCCAACTATAGAACATGCAGTGGGCTTACAATAGTCTACAGAGAAAGTTCTGCATTTTTATATATTCACAAAACATATTGAAAACTTAATGTCAGAACATAACATCATTTTTTTTTTACTGGACAGAAATCTTGTTCCTTACATTCTGTGTAAATTCTCAGATGTGATGTTGTTAACGTAATTCCAAGATACTAATGAAGTGAAATAAAGTAAGTCTTAAGCTAGTATCGTTTACTGAAACTTCTAGTCTCACTCCTGACTTTGTAAAATGGTGTCTGAGGTGGAGCTGAGAACTCAAACCTACGAGGCAGTAAGAAGTTTATATTAAGGAGTTTCTATTAAGGAGTTCAGCTCGTATTTTTAGATTTTAAAATTTTTCCACAGAATCTGGAAATCTGAGTTTCTCTATAAACTACCTTAATTTTACTTTTTTATTTTATTTTTTAAGTTTTATATTTATTCATTTGAGACAGAAAGATACAGAGAGAGAGCATGAGCAGGGGAAGGGGCAAAGGGAGACAGAGAAGCAGACTCCCCGTTGATCTGGAGCCTGACCTGGGGCTTGATGCTAGCACCTGGAGATCATGACCCAAGCTGAAGGCAGACACTTAACCATCTGAGCCACCCAGATGCCCAATATCTAAACAAATTCAAATAATTACAAAGTACATTGTGTAAGATTATGTCATCAAATATCCAGGCTATAGTTACCATTCCCAAACCCGTGCCAGGTTTCTGCCAGGATCTTAACCTTGACCTCACTCAGTTGCCTTAGAAATTGATGGCATTGCCTTTTATCTGCTGTGAAACTGGCTAAGATTACCAAGACCTTGAGCATCTAAACCTATCCTCTGTATTTTTATTGGTATCTCAACTCCTGGGAGCACAGAATGATTTTCACATACCATTTTAATAAAACTCATATAGTCTCTCTATGAGGTGGCTGTGTAGATCATTATAGCTAAAGACAAACACTGAGGCAAGACTGGTGAGGAGATCTGCAAAAGTGAAAAAGTCAGAAAAAGAGTAAGTTCTCTTAAATAGTAACTAAATAGAGCTCTGGTTTTTATGTGAGCATGAAAAAGACAAAACAATTGAGTGGCCTGATGCTCAGCATCCCAGATAAGGTCATTTCCTCCTGATGATAAAGTTAACATAGATTACACAATTTGCAGAATGAAATTGTGTCATATAGTAATGGTTACTTTTATTATACATTTTCCTGTATGGAATTTATTTGCAAAGAAATAAAAAAGGATACTATCATACTTATGTTATAGTGATATCAACATTTTATTTTAAATAACTATATTCGTGTAATACAAGGAACACACAATTTTAGAGTTCTACTAACATCTTCTGCTTCCTGTTCCAATCTCCCTGAAATTATTTTTAATGAGATTTTCATTCTTTGTTCAGTAGGAAGATCTAAACATTTTGTTTGTGAAGGCAAAGATCACAGACCCCCATTCTATGATTTCTTGGGGTATTTGTGAAGAATTTCTGAAGCAGCCTTCTTATTTAGATCAGACACGTGTCTAGGTAGCTGCAAAAGAAAGAAAAAAATTGTGTTTTAATTTTTTCCCATATTGTGACTTCATAAATTTCATTAACCTAACCTGAATGAATTGTCAGTAAACAGAAGTTTCTGTTAGTAACCAGAGGGATCAGTAACAAACTATAATACTGTTAAGAGTAGTTTGGTTTCTTTTTTGTTTTTGTTTTTTGTTGTTGTTTTGTTTTTGTTTGTTTGTTTTTCAGTTAAAGAAAATTAACTGTAAGTGTTTGATAAAAGCCTCCCTAGTATTAAATAGAGGTAAGAACTCAGTAGTAGCCATAATCCAGGTGACATATTATATTTCTGTTTAAGTACATAAGGTAGAAGAGTTATGTTAGTGACCCTCAAAATTACTATAATTTTTATTTTTTCCATCACAACAGAAACATGTTAACTCAACAGGAAAGCCCTCCTTATCCCTGATTGCTATGCAGAAGCATACCTTGGAGAAATATTCAGGAGATCAGCATCTTACAAAAATGACAAATTTCCTGAGTTTTTTTTTTCCATCTCAGAGTATTCACTTTGTGATTCCTAAGGGGAAAGATTCAAAAACAAAACAAAACAAAAACAATAAAGAAAACTTAGTATAGCAGTGGACAGCACTTCTGTGAAAATTTAAAAGCACAGAAAGATCATGTCAAAAAAAACGTATTATATTAACCTTCAAGAATCACCTGGCCCCCTGGTGAAGGAGAATCCATACACTTGCAGTTTTCTGGGGGTATAAAGCCTGGGTTTCATGACCCCCAGAACTTTTCTTCAGAAGGACATCATATGGTGCCTCTAGAATTCCACCCTATCAATTCTTCAAGGAAAAAACATAGCATCCTCAGTTGTTCTCCAGAATCAATATTATCTTAAAATGTGACTCTATTTTCTTATTAATCTGAGCTCACTGTGCTATGTCTAAAAGGAAACATGTAACACAGAAAGATGAAGTGAAGATTAAAGAGAAAAAGTACAGACCTCTTGTCATGGTAAGTATGATAGTGACAAGGAAACCAAAAGAGTGTCCATTTTTCTCCAAATTGTATATGTCACCCAGGTGCTTTTATGTAACTAGTAACAGAATAAACATTAGAATAGCACTAAACCCAGAATGACAACTGAGGATCTAGAATTAGTTCATAATTAAGAAATGATTAGACCATAGCATGGCTTAGTCATCTATTTCAACTCCTAAAATACCAAGGTATAAACATATGCTGAATTCAGGCATTATTACCATTTTCATAATAACTAAGATCATCAATGTATCAAACATATGCATGCAAATGTAGATAAGACCTCAACATTACCTTCAGTGAGGTCTTTTCTACTTTTAGTATTGTTACAGTTTTAAATGACCTTGGTAGTGATAATTTTAAATTTTTATCTGAAGGAAATTGTCCTAAATAGTGAAGATAGTTGTAATATGCAAACTTCATGCTTGAAAGGCTCAAAACTGTTTTTGAGCTTTTTTTTTTTTTTAAAGATTTTACTTATTTATTTGACAGAGAGAGAGAGAGATCACAAGTAGGCAGAGGCAGGCAGAGAGAAAGAGGGGAGCAGGCTCCCTGCTGAGCAGAGCCCAATGTGGGGCTCGATCCCAGGACCCTGAGATCAAGACCTGAGTCGAAGGCAGAGGCTTAACCCACTGAGCCATCCAGGTGCCCCAGTTCTTAAGCCTGTCTTAACAGCTGAGTTGGTGATTCAAGTTAGTTCAATCTTCAGGAAAATTTAGTAAATGTAACATAGTCATTGTGAAACCTCGAAATATAATGAATAATTATTCTCAGTTGTATCACAACCTAACAAACAAATTTATATAAAATGGAACATTGGTAAATCAGACTTATTGCTGAGAGACAGAGAGCAGAGGGTATTTTTCCATGTTCCACTTCCACTGTCAGTATTTTAATGCTGGTATAATTTCATTGAATCTACCATTCAGCTGGTCAGTCAACAGGTATTTATTGAATGTCTGCTGTGACACTAGAAATATAATTGTTGGCCAGACAAAATTGTAGCCCCTCAGGGACCTTATATTCTGGTAGGAGGAGGCATTCATTGAGCCAATATTAAATGAGCATCTGATATGTGCTTGGCATCATCCTAAGTATTTGAGATTTAACAGTGACTAAATCAAAGAAGATTCATGTCCTTGAGAATTTGACATTCTAGAAAGGTGATATTTTTAAAAATACATAATAAACAAATGAACTTTTAAAGATTGCCTTCAATACTTATTAATTAATAATATACTTTATTAATTTAAGCAATGGGGGTTGTGGGGGGAGCGTGATATTTTTAAAAATCTATAATAAACAAATGAACTTTTAAAGATTGCCTTCAATACTTATTAACTAATAATATACTTTATTAATTTAAGTGATGGGGGTTGTGGGGGAAATGTAGGGGACAGAGACGAGTTGAGTTCGGGACACACTGAATTTATGGTGCCTGAGACCCAGAAAAAGGGATGCCTAGGTAGATAATTGGATTTATTGCTCAAATGAGCAATAATACTTTTCCCACTGGAAAATTTCACTCTAAAAATTATTTATGCAAAGTATTTCATTTGAATATAGGGACCTATTCTTATGTGGGTGGGCAAACATCTTTTCAGACAGAATTGTCAATGCTTTTGAATATCCAAGCCAGTTTGCTTGTAATAGTATTGATTATCTAGCATAAATATAATTTGTTTACAGTGTTTGGGGGAAGGAGGGAATTTCTACTTCTTTAAATACCAAATGATAAAATGTCAGGACATGACAAGTAGAAGAGAAAGCACTTAAAATCTAAATCTTAAAAGGGTCTTGGATCACGACTTTCACACTTAATTATTTCAAATGCCAGCAAAGATGTTTTCCAAGCTCTTAATTTAGAGTACTTTATTCAACAAATTGTGTACATGAAAGACAATAGATCATTGTGTTTTCCTGGTATCTACCCTGCACTCTGAAAATAATTTGCTTATGGGAAATAACTTTGATTGTTATAATTATAGCTTATAGTCAAAAGTTTTTAAAATTGGAACTAAATTTAAAACATACTATTTTATGAGGCATAGATATGAGATTGAATAGCTTATTATTAAATATGAAAAAAAGATTTATCTGCACTTGGTCATGAAACAAAACAAAGATCTGCATAGTATTTATCATTTCTGAGTTAGGGATGTCTAGTACACATCAATGCAATTTATTCTACTTTACTGCCTTTGATATATTGAAAAGTATTAATGAAGGAGGTATTTTATATTAATAGTAAGTATAGATATCAAAGAATAAGGATATAATAAAATATCTTACTTTTATAATTAGGATTACTCCTTTATCTATATGCTTTAAGAATAGATGGCCAACACACACTTGTATAATCTGAGATACTTTCTAATTGGAACATGATCTAATCTATAAATGTGACTTTGGCTAAATTCTTTAGAATACATCTTTCTACCATCCCAGATATCTGAAATAGACAATTCCTGATTCTTTAGAGAGATAAAGTAATTAGTGGTTAAGAACACAAATTTCAGTGTCTCACTTTCTTACTCTATGAAATGAGAATAATACAACCTATCCCACATATTTGTGAGATGAAGATAAGATTTTCTTGTAAAACAACCATCATAGTACTCAGCACATAGTAAATGTACATAAATACACACACATATTCAACTGATGGAGAATTTAATTATATTTTCAATTTTAACATAAAAATCATAGAGTTTCAAGTTGATATTTGTCAAATACAATAAAGCTATTACAGGATAACAATGTAAAAATTAATAACCTTATGTGTCTAAGAAAATAGATTGCTTCCATTCAACGTCTTGAATATTCTGGTCTTCCCAACTGCCACGAACATTTAGACCTTTAAATTTTCTCTAATATCACTACTGTAAAAGTGAATTATAAAAAATGACCATAAGGGATTTCCTGTTTCAACTTCAGCCTATAAAGAGTTTGAAAGTTTTCACCCTTGTCCTTATTACAAGAATGAAGCTGAGCAAACTTTTCTTGGATCCATCAGAGAACTGAGGCTTCAAGGGAAATCATCACCCAGAAATCTAGAGAGATAGGCAAATAGAATAAGCCATGGCCAAGATCTTTATACTTGGAGCAGAAGATGCAGGAGCTATGAACAAACAATAATTAAATGATAATTTTGATGAATCGATGGAAACTAAATACGGACTATCATGAGATTCAGAAACACTTGGATTTCAAGTCCCTGGATTTAGGAGTCCTCATCCTTTCCCGGGTTTTACTTCCAGGGAAGAAGATATCATGTCATAATGTTGAAAAGCCATAAACATCCCCTCATGGCTCTGCTGGAGGAAAGGAAAAGCAACATGTGTAAAATATGCCTAGAGTGTTCTCCATAACAAATACCTACTCTCCAAGGGAAAAGAGAGACTGACTACCAGAGACTTACCCAACTTGGGGAAAGGGCACTTCCCTGATGATTCCAGTCTACTCTAACTTTCTTGTGTCATTTAAGAGGAAGCTAAGAAAGCCTTGTGATAGTCACAGTCCAGGGAAAGGCCCAGTAAAAGACTGGGATTTAATTATAAGGTTATAAAACACTTGCTTTCCTCCATCCTTACCAGCATACCAACAGGCTCAAGTGTAATAACTGGATTATAGGTGAAAGACACAGTTCTACCTATAGAGCAATTTTCTCAGAGAAGCCGAAAGACAGAGGAGAAACCAAAGCAGGGAACAGGGGCACTAGAGGAACTTGAAGAAGAATTTTACTGTGCAGTCACAGTAATCATTAAATACAAGTCAATTCCTAGCCACATAAACACAAAACTGGGCAGTAGAGTATTTATCTCACTTCCTATTATCCTATATATTGGGTCTGGCTTTTTTTTAATTTAAATATTTTTATTTATTTATTTGACAGACAGAGATCACAAGTAGGCAGAGAGGTAGACAGAGAGAGAGGAGGAAGCAGGCTCCCTGCCGAGCAGAGAGCCCGATGTGGGGTTCGATCCCTGGACCCTGGGATCACGACCCGAGCCAAAGGCAGAGGCTTTAACCCACTGAGCCACCCCGGCACCCCTGGGTCTGGCTTTTGACAAAAAATATCAAAAGGTATGCCAAAAGCCTAAAGAAGCAGCAGCAACAGCAGCAGTCTGAAGAGACAAAGCAAGCATCAGAACCAGATCCAGATATAACATTTCAATTATCAGAAAGTGAATTTAAAATAGCTAACATCTTAAGAGTTCTAACAGAAAAAAGCAGACAATATCCCAGAATACATAGGGAATATAAATAAAGGTGGAAACTCTGGAAAAGAATCAAAGAGAAATGCTAAAAATCAAAAACATTAATAGAAATGAAGAATATCTTTGAACCTCATCAATAGAGCGGACATGGTCAAGAAAAGAATCAGTGGGCATAAAGTTATATGGAGACTTGCACCACTGACATTCAAAGAGAAAAAAAAAGTGAGAAAAAGTAAAGAAAAGTAACAACCGAACTATGGGAGAAAAAAAATTTGAATTAATAATCACTGAGAACTTTCCAAAATTAATGATAGATACCAAATGAAAGATGCAAGAAGCAAAAGAAAGTAACAAACAGGACAAATACCCAAAAATCTGTACCTATGCATATTATATCCAAACTTCAGAAATCTGAAGATAAAGAGAAACTCTTTTAAAAAGCCAGAGCAGGAGCGAGGGTAAAATTTCTGTGCCCTGGTCAATGGGTGTGGCTTTTTGCCACATCCAGTAATTCTCCAACACCAGCTGAGAGTCCCACGGTTCAACTAAATTCTGACACTATCTCCTCAGAGATAGCATTAATTCCACGGGTTAAGGGTTCAGTCCTACATGAATGCCCCTCACTTCCGATGTCAATTACAAGCCCAAGTACTTCTAACCCACTGGCTAGAAATCAGAGGTTCTTACACCTCCTCCTTGGGTTGATTAATTTGTTACAGTAGCTCACAGAACTCAGGAAACCCAATTACTCACTAGATTACTGATTTATCTTCAAAGGATATTAAAGGATAGAAATCAATAGCCAGATGAAGAGACACAGGGCAAGTCCCAAACAAAAAGTTTCTGTCCCCATGGAGTTTGAAGCCTAGCATGGTGGCATGTACAAGCATTCGGGTTCATTAACCGCAGTAAAGCTCTTCAAACTCCCTCTTTTTGAGTTTTTAATGGGGCTTCATCACATCAGCATGATATTAAATCACTGGTGCTTGGCGATTTATTAAACTTCCAGCCCCTTTCTTCTTCCTGGAAATTAGGGAGTGGGACTGAAAGTTCCAAACCCCTACTTGTTATTGGTTCCCCGGCCAACCAGACCCTGTACTTGGTGCTTTCTTTTTTTCTTTTTAAATCTTTAAAAATACTTGATTTATTTGAGAAAGAGAGAGAGAGAAAGAGAAAATGAGCACAAGCATGCGGAGAGCAGAGGGAGAGGGAGAAGCAGACTCCCTGCTGAGCAGGGAGCCCGCTGTGGGATTCAATCCCAGGACCCTGGAATCATGACCCCAACTAAAGGCAGATGCTTATCCAACTGAGCCACACAGGCACCCCTTGTTGGTCCTTTCCATAATTCCCCTCATTAACATAAACTTGGTTGTGGTGTAGAGGGGCTTGGTATGAATAACATGACTCTCATTTCACCTTTAATGGCTTTGAAGTGTCTTATAACAAGAGATGTCCCATTGTTCTTACCACTCAGGAAATTCCAAAGATATGAGGAGCTGTGAGCCAGGAACCATGGGAAAGACCAAATATACTTGAGAAATATATGTATCATATCTGAATGACCAAACACATATTTCTTATAAATCACAATATTACAAGGGAGTTTGGCAACATCTTACCTATAGAGGAAGAGGGATAAGAGTTTTCTCTAAAAGTTTTTTTTGTTGTTGTTCTTGTTGTTTTAATCAGAAGCCATGAAAGCAAGAAGGAAAGGGAGTAAAATACTAAAAGTATTAAAAGAAAAAGAAAAAAGAAAAGAAATACCAACATAAAATTCAATATCCAGCGAAATTATTTTCCAGGGATGAAGAAGTAATGACTTCTTCAGACAAACAAAAATAGAGGAAATTCATTGCCAATAGATCTGCCCAGCAAATGTTAAAAGTTCTTCAGACAGATGGAAAATGATATAGTTAAGAAACTCAAATTTGCATAAAGGAAGGAAGAACATCAGAGCAGGAATAAATTAGGGTAAACTTGTTTTTCTTATTTTTAATTGCTCTAAGAAACAATGGTTTGTTTAAAATATTAATAGTAATATATTGGATAAATTTAGCATATGGATGTGAAAGAATGGTAGCCATATCATAAGGGAAAGGAGAGAAGAATTGACCATTATAAGAATCCTGAAATACATACAAAGCAGTATACCATTATTTAAAGGTGGACAAAGATTGCTTTAAAAATTAATAATGCAAACTTTAGGATAACTAATAACATTTTTAAAAGAAGAAGACCTGCTATTTAAGACAGGAAATAAATGAAAATTATATTAAATAATCAAAACTAGGGAAGAGAGAAAGGGAACGGAAAATTCCTGCAACAGACAGAAAACAAACATGGTAAATAAATCAATAATCACTGTACAAATAACCTGAATACACCAATTAAATGACAGACAGCTAGTGGGAAATCCTTGTACCTTCCTTTCAATTTTGCTGCAAATCTAAAACTACCCTAAAAGGTGATGCATATAATGCATATGATGCATTATTTATATGATGCATATAAATAAGTAAATTAGTGACTGAATAAAATAATTAATTAATTGGCAAACCAACCAACCAGCTAAACAAAGAAACAAAAATTAACAAGAAATACCCACAAAATGGAGATAATTCAAAGGGACACAAGAACAAACTGCAACTCTTCCCAAACAGCCAAAGCTAAAACAATGTGAACACAAAGTAAAGAAGATAATATCAGATTCTAACACAATGTATCCATTAAATGTCCATGAGACATACTGATATAAATAAATTACTGAATAAGCACATGAAGTGGAGACAAATATTCTGTGTGGAAGAATTCCAAATTATTTATATAGATTTCCCACCCTCAAGTAGGTGGAACATAACTCTCCACTCCTTAAGTGTTGGTGTAATGACTTTATTCCAAGGAGTATGAAGCTGTTACGGTTGGAGGTAAGAATTTAAGGGTGGGAGAAACTTGACAAACGTGCATTTTAGCCATATGCTCAAGGTCATCAAACACTGATACTGATGAGTCATATCAGTTGTGGTATTGATATGTGATCATATCAAATGTGGTATTAAAAATAGTGGTATTCTGTACCCTTGATATGTTGTCATGAACATGCCAGTTTACCTCAATGATCCTCCTCCCTAAAACCCATAACCCCAGTCTAATTATGAGATAAACAGCAGACAGTTCCCAATAGAGGGCCATTTTATAAAATACATAACCAGTACTTCTCAGAACTCTCAAGGTCATCGATAATAACAAGGGAAGTATGAGAAATTGTCACAGCCAAGAGAAGCCTGAGGAGACATGTTGACTAAACATAATGTGGTACTCTAGAGTGCATGTTGGCACAAAAAAAAAAAAGCCACTAGATAAAAAATTAAGTAAATATTAATATAGTATGGACTTTAGTTAATAAGAATATATCAATTTTTTTCACTAATTGTAATAAATGAATCCTGCTAATGCAAGATGTTAGTAATAGGAGAAACTGTTCTGGGGTTATGAGAACTCTGTAATCTCTTTGCAGTATTTCTGCAAATCTAAAACAGTTATAAACATATAGTTTGTTTTTGAAATGACTGTAAGTCTTTTTAGCATTAATTTTAGAATTTTAACAATACTTATATGTTTTATGTTATTAAATCTATCCATACACTGACATGCACACTTGTCTTTTCAATTCATGGCACTGTTGTCAAAATTTCTCATTCTTTGCTGTGATGTATATTGGCATAATTAATAACTGTGAAGTGAATAATGGGAAAAGATGGCATTGGCTTTCTCTGTGTTGTACTAGTTTGCATTTAGATGATGATAAACTATTCATTTTAATTATTTTTATTTATTTACTTGTCTTGATACCATTTAACATTCTGATGTACCAATGAACTTTTTGCCAGCTTGACCGGGAAATAGAAATCCATTCAGCACAATGAATTTGCAGAAGGGCAAATATAAATTTGAATAAAATGAAAATTGAACCAGAAAGTTCTAGCCCCTATTTATTAAACCTGTGACTAAGTAAATGAAACAGTCTTACTAATAGAATTCCTTATTTTGGTCCTATGTTATCATGCTCCCATTAAAAATAGAGAGAGAGAGAAGAGCATGTTTATTTCATTAAGTTACACTACGGTCATCTATTAAAACACAGGAGGCGGATGTCAGTTTGTCTTTGTTTTTTCTTGTGTGCATGTAGTTGCTATGTAGTAAATGTAGTAGTAATGTGGCATTAAAATAAGTAAAGGCTGTTACTAGTTTTTAAATATCTTGTTTTCCAGAACTACTTTTTTTTTTTTTTTGGACAAATGACCCTGGGTTCTCCCTCTTTAGAAAGATAGTCAGAATGCATAATTTTTCAACTGGGATCTCTTAAATTGTATTACATTGATGCTTGTGGGGGCACTCATTAAGATCTACCTCCCAGTGGACTTAGGTACCATCTATATACTCTGAGCTTGCAATAGGTAATTTCTAGAATGCTAAAACATCTCCTTGTGAGAGACTGCTTGGATCAAAATTTATCTTTGCAGTTTTGCAACATGTATGATTATGAAATAATTTGTGAATTTTGAGACATGTAATCATATAGGAAAATGACATCACTTTAGTAACAACTTGACCAAGTTTTCTCCTTGGCAACTAGACATCATCCTTGTAACAGCTTTTTTTCTAGAACAGACAGTAGAACCAATGGGGAGGGGCAAAAAAAACCCTCAAGAATTTCTGTTGTCTGATGTTCCTCATGTATTTTAAGCAATTATTTATGCTTGAAAAAACCTTTCTTTTTGTGTCTTCCTATAATTTTCACACAAAGCTAAAAAGAATAAATCCTTTTGTCTACATAAAAGCCATCTAATTTTTGGAAGTTTATGGTTCTTCAGTTTTTCACAGATATGATGACCAGAGATTTCATCATCCTTGTCAATCTGCATATATTAACAATTCTCATCTGCGATGTCCAGATAGAGTCTGACCAAACCAAGAAGATGAAATACAGACATGTCTTGAAGTTTGGTTATATTTTTGTAATGTTTCCAGGTTTATAATGAAATTATTTTGTTTCATTTAGTTATGCTCCAGGAACTCAGAATTTTTATCTTTTTTTTTTTATTAGAAGACTTTATCTGAGCGAGAGAGAGAGAGTGAGCAAGAGAGAGAGAGAGAGAGAGCACAAGCAGGGGTGGAGAGGAGAGGTAAAGGGAGAGGAAGAAGCAGACTCCCCGCTGAGCAGGGAGACCAATGTGGGGCTTGATCCCAGGACTCTGGATCGTGACCTAAGCCAAAGGCAGATGCTTAACCAACTAAACAACCCAGGTGTCCCAGGAACTCGGTCTTTTTAGTAATACATGGGTTATATATCATTTCTTTTTCACACTCCAGAAATTCCAGTTCTGCCATATGATTCTATGATTTTATATTTAGAGCAATGATTGATTTACTAAATTAATTAAAAATGGAAAGAAAGTAGAAAAAGGTGCAAAAGGATACTTTTCACAACCTTAAATTTACTGGGGAAAGCAAGACAGTATCATTTAAGGTCAGTCTCCAATGATAGTACAATGTGCAAAGTGTACAGGTCAGGGGTCCTATTCTGTAGTACTCTTGAGCTCCTGCATGGCATCCAAATGATATCAACAGGAATTGCACAAAGAACTAAAATATCATAATTGAACTAATTATAGCCTCCAATGAATACTTAGTTTCTCACTGTCTTTTATTTGCTTAAATGGTGATCGTCCCCCTTAAGAATTGGAGAAAACTCTAAACAAGCATAGGGCTCAGGGAAACCTCTATAAATAATACAGAATGAATACATATTCTAAAGAATGGATGTTAATAGAAAGTACTGTGGTTTAGGAATAGTCCTAAGAAACTTAATTGTATATCGCACAAAAGTGTGCCTGTCCCTATTTTAAGGGCTTACATTAATTAATTTATTTAATCTCTAAAAACTCAATTAGAGCACAATTACTATCCTCCTTGTATCTGAGGAAACTGAAGCACAGCAAATCTAGTAAGTCAGTAAGTTCAAGGTCACACAGCTGGTAACAGGCAGAGCCAGAGCTTATCTGTTCTTAGTCTGGCTCTGGACCTGGTTTTAACGACGACATGACCAGTTTCTTAGAAAGAGGTGTTGTCTTGGCCCTGCCAAAGGTTTATTTAGGAAAGGGAAGCAAATGCTTACCTTCTTCAGAAAAGGTTGCCCAAATTGTGATTAAAAATTAACATTTCTGAACGGAATTCTGGAGGCTTCCTTTACTTGCTGGAATCAATTTCCACTTGCTCTTTCAGAAAAGGGCACTACCATCCGTCCATCGCTTCTACCGTCTCTCCTGACAATGACAAAAAGCATCCCTACTTGGTCCCCCAGGGTTCTGTGTTCTTCTATAATCCATTCTCCACAAAGATCCAAAGTAGTCTTTTCAAAATGTAACTTAAGTTCTGCACTTTTCTCTTACAGTCATTTAGTGAATTAATTCATTACACTTAGATTGAAATCCAAAGTACTTACAAAATTTAGGAGACCCTAGCTTATAGTAAGCACATGATACACATTAAGTCTCTTAGAACTAGTCCTAGAGTGTTTCCTATTAAAATCCACTGTCATTTAGAATATATACTTATTCTGTATTATTTATAGAGGTTTTCCTGAGCCCTATGCTTGTTTAGAGTTTTTTACAATTCTTGAAGGGGGCCAAGTATTGTTTAAGTAACCAAAAGATAGGGTGAGAACGAAGTTAGTGAGAAGCTACGATTAGTTCCTACATAACCCTACACGATTCTGAGCTCTTTTGTCTGCCTGGCATACTCCTTTCCCAAGTGTTCATACAACTGTCTCTTTTCTTATCACTGAGGTCTCATTTCAAATGTCACTTACTAAAAAATGCTTGCTTACCCCCAAAGTAATCTATCCAAAGTAGTCCCCTCTGTCACAATCTATCATATCACATCTATCACCTACCATCTCTGAAATAGCTAATCTTACTCCTATTGACAATGTCAGTAAAATTACTAAAACCATTTTAAAAGAAATGATATATATGTGTGTATACACACACACACACACACACACACACACGTAAATCTATCTCCACTCATCTAGGGCTGCTGAGAACATTCATTGTAAGGGAATATGTTTTATCACCTTGAACATCTGTTACTGTCTTTTCCTCACTGTGCCATCCTTCCCTTATGTTCTGTAGCCTCCTGCTCTATCCCTGCACTCACATCATTTCGACAGACTTTTTGTTTTATTTTGTTGTTGTTGTTGTTTTCTAGTCCTGCTGACAAGCTGAGGAGATATAAATGTCCTTGCAGGAGGCTAGAGTGTTTTAAGGGGCTTGTTCAGGCAGAAATAGAATGTACTTCTGCTGAGACCCAGTGGGAACAGTAAAGGAAGCTTCATGTTCTTTCATTAGACATTCACTTCAATTTTTTCTCTTTATATAATAAACCTCCAGATGCTCCCCTCTCCCCCCACAGAAACACCAGCTATACCCTTAAATGTGTAAATGGGAAAGGAAAAATGCATGTTTCCTCCATCAGACAACTTCAATCCACTGACAGGAGAGCTGGTGGAGGTGCAAAAGCAAAAGCAGCAAGATGAAGAGCTGCCCAGAGCTCTGAAGGAGAAGATGTGACGAGATCTCTGCAACAGGCTTCCACTTAAAGGACAAACATCACAGAGGCAGAGTAAATCCTCCAACAACACTACCTACACCTTCCCGAGTGCACTTTTGAATTTGTGAGTGGGCTTGGAAGTAGGGAGAGTAAGAAACAAAAGATGAGCCTCTTCCCTTTATCAGAACAGTCCTTGGACCTAACTTCAATATCCTCAATCTCATAATATGGGGATTAGCGAGATGTCAGTCGAGAGCGAGGTCAGAGTGAGAAGGAGAAGATTTCCCACTGAGTGGAGAGCCCAAAGTGGGGCTCCCTCCCAGGACACTGGGATCATGACCTGAGCAGAAGCCAGACACTTAACTGACTGAGCCACCCAGGCCCCCCTTTTTATTCATTTTAAAACAGCATTCTAAAAACCGTCTATAAGTTTAACCAGACCACCATGTCTTTGTTTAAGTACCCCTTGTCTGGGTCCTATAACAAGGGTCTATAATAATTATTCTTAATTTCCCTAATACTTAACACACTACCTCTATTCCTTAGTTTTCCATATTCAAAACCAGAGAGATACTTTCATCTCCTTTATCTCTTTCACCTAATTTATCTAGTACTCTACCTTTATTGACAAATCTTACAGAATCTTTGCTTTCTTTGCATTTCCCCAATGACCATTCATATACAAGTGCTCATATCCTCATAAATCATTGCAAACAATTCCCAATTTATCTTCTCCCATAACAACATGCCTAACTACATATTCACATTTTTGTATTTTTGTTATAACATTTTAAAATGTATTATCCTTATTCTATCTATATCCTTATGCTATTTAATCTGAACTTCTAAACTTCAATCTCAACATTGATCATTTTTTGCATATTTCTCATCTAGTCAAACTTGCACATTTAAAACTGGAAGACTATATTGCCAAACTGCAGAGAATTTTTTTTCTATTCATATGCCCTATTCTTGGTGATTTAATTCAAACTTGAACATATTATTTTCCTCTCAGCTCAATTTTGATTTTGCTGTCTATCGAAACTAATTTAAGTCTTTTGTAATTGGCCTTATTCAAATCAGTTTCATTTTATGAAAAAGTTTTTACACGGTAATATGTGTATGGTTGGTGATTTATATAATAATTAATATTTCTGACATATGCATCAAGAAAATGGGTTGAATTGGCCAAGCCCCTTTCGATTCTACATTGGTACTAAGAATTTGCAGTTCAAAGACATTGCCACTAGATGGTAATAAAAGACCACATCGATATCCAAGTAAATTATCTAGATAACCTATTTCAGGGATAGTCTCCCACATGAAGCTATTTTTAAATACTTCTCCCCAAAATAATATTTATCTATCTATCACCTTTATGTAGTCATCCCTATATCTAAGTATTTCTATCCATCTATCTACATTTGGATATTAAAAATAAATGAAATTATTATTTCAATACTAATATAATTATTATGTAATTTCAAAAGTATAAAGAGATAAAGTATTAAAATATTCCCACTTTTCACTCCATTATTTATGTATTTACTTACTTACTCACTTACCCAATAACAAAGATAATTCAAGACACTTAAGGCTCACTGAGCTAATTTCTGGCTTTTTCTATTGGAAATTATTTGTCTTAATGCTAGAGTGCAACCTCAATTAAACTGCTCATCATCTCTGAAGACTCAGCAATGTCCATACAATTGCAAGACTGTGGCAGATTTTTAACCACCGGTCTTGTTGCCAATGATGTTTTGAGGAATTTTAAGTGTAAAAACCATGAAAGTTTTAATTAAGTAAGGAAAATATTTCTATTACATAAGAGATGTTCTTTCTCATGAATACCTCACTATTTGCCTCATGGCTCAAATTACACTAAGGTATTCTCCCACATGATATTGCTCTGCTTTTTAAATTCTAGGGAGTGGAAAGGCATAAAAGAGCAAGTCTGGTCCCATGACTTCTGCAAGTTTCTTCCCACCCCTTTCTTGGTCCTGTCTTTTTTTCCTAGTCTAGCTTCATTTGGTACCAACTGAGAATTGGGCACACCCTTCTCCATTTGCAAGAAAGTTGGGGGGAGGCTAGAGTCAAAAAGGCAGCCTGAGATAGTGGCTTATCACCATTGCTTTTTGATAATTGACAGTTCAATTAGACCAATTAATGTAATTGTTTCCTTTTACAGTAATGCTATTTTGTGTGCATTATTTTGTTGTTTCAGCTAGTCTGCAAATTCCACAACAGATATTGTATCTTCTAACTCCTGCAACAACTAGGACAACACTACAAAAACTTTTTAAACTAGCTGAATATACAACAAACACAGTTTATATTGTGCTTATTTAATGACAAGAATATCAGTGGAAACTTTTAACAGTACTTACGAAGTTTTTTTTTTAAATAAATTAAACCATTAGGAGATAATTTTGTTGCTCTAATTTCAAAAAATATTTCTTCTTTCACTTATTCTCAGTAATTAACAGAATATATACATATAGAATCTTCTTTGGGGGAAAATAATGTTATAAAACTGAAAACAGGCACTTTTCAATTTCTCTTTCATAAAGTATATTATTAACTAATATCAACAAAGCTTATTTTCCTTTGGTAAACAAAAAAGTAATCACCATTTTATTAATGTACACTATATGTTCAGCATTGTGTTAGGTTTTTTTATATGGAATACCTTATTTAATGCAACATTTGAATTCAGTATTACAATCACCAGATTATCAATTATGAATGTACCTTTTTTTTTTTTAAGATTTAGTTTATCTTTTTATTTTAGAGAGAGAGAGAGAGTGCACTTGCGTGCACATGAACAGGGAGAGGGGGAGAGAGAATCCTCAAGTAGACTCCCCACCGAGTATAATACCCTACTCAGATCATGACTTGAGCCAAAACCAAGAGTCAGCTACTTAACCAACTGAGCCACCCAGACATCCCAGGAATGTATTTTTAAAACTTACCTCTCATCTTCTTTATACATTCATCTGTTGAAGGACATCTTGGCTCATTCCACAGTTTGGCTCTTATGGACATTGTTGCTATGAACCTTGGGGTGCATGTGCCCCTTCTTTTCACTGCATCTGTATCTTTGGGGTAAATACCCAGTAGTGCAATTGATGGGTTGTAGGGTAGCTCTATTCTTAACATCTTGAAGAACCTCTATACTGTTTTCCAGAGTGGATGTACCAATTTGCATTCCCACCAACAAGCAAGAGGGTTCCCCTTTCTCCACATCCTCACCAACATTTGTTATTTCCTGTTTTGTTAATTTTTGCCATTCTGACTGGTTAAGGTGGTATCTCAATGTGGTTTTGATTTGTAATTTCCCTGATGGCTAATGATGTTGAACATTTATTCATGTGTCTATTAGCCATTTGTACATATATATAATGGAATATTATTCAGCCATCAGAAATGATGAATACCCACCATTTGCATTGATATGGATGGAACTAAATGGGATTATGTTAAGTGAAGTAAGTCAAACAGAGAAACACAATTATCATATAGTTTCACTCAAATGTGGAACATAAGCAACAGCACAGAGGACCACAGGGTAAGGGAGTGAAATCCAAAGGGGAGAAATCAGAGCCAGATGAACTATGAGAAACTATGGACCCCAGGAAACAATCTGGGGATTTGAGAGGGGAGGAGGGTGGAGAAGGGTTTAACAGGGTGATGGGTATTGAGGAGGGCACGTGTTGTGATGCGCACTGGGTGTTAGATGTAACTAATAAATCATTGAACACTGCATCAAGGAATAATTATGTACTATACGGTGACTAACTGAACATAATAAAAAAATAATAAAGTGTACTTCTCAGTAACAATTATGATTACTGTTGGTGACATTTCCCTCTACCAAAAGAAAACATTAAAAACAATCACTTGAAATACTATGATAGACTGGCAAAACAAAAAGGTATATAAGTTAGATGTTACCATGCATATACTTTTGTATTTTGTGTCTGCTTAGATGTAATGCTCTGCAATAAAAGGAACCAAGATAAAATTATATTCTCTAGTAACTAATCCCAAAACTCACTCTGTTACCATCTGTATCAGTGCACAATTTCAAATGGCTCTAGATTATGAAGGGCACAATGGATTATACAGGCAATTGTAAAACATTGTCTGGTATCATTTGTTCGTTCCATCCTACAACTTTTTCTTCATATTGCTGACATTTGCAATCACATAAATAATTAGTTTCAAACATTAAAAAAATCACCATTCATGATTTATAAATATATATATATGTGATTCAAGGTAATCGGATTTCCTAAATGCAAGTAAAATCAATGTGCAGTCATGAGCAGTAGTTCTAAAATCTAACTTTAAATTAAAGATAATTAAACTGGTGTCTTTTAACAGCATGGGAAAAAAGTTCAAGTTTGGAAGAGATTTTGTTATGCTCATTGCAATACACATTAGTGAAACATCAATATAATTGAATGTAATTCAAGCAGACATTCAATTAAGCCTCTATTGCATCCAGAATATATTGAATTGACAGTTTCATCTAAATTACTGATACTTTTGAAGACATTAACTATTTGGATAAATAACTAGTGATTATATTTCCCCAAATCCTTTACTGTCGGGTAGAATCTCAAAGTTGCTTAACTTCTCTGGATTGTTGATTCCTCATATGTAAAATGAGAGTACTTGGATTGGTGGTTTTTAAGGTCTTTTTAAATTCCCCAAAACCTACTATCATCTGAGTTATTGGAAGAGGAAACCATTTGGGAGCAAATGGCTAGTTGCATTAAAAATTGAAGGAACAGTTGCTCCAGAGTATGTCAACATAGTCTAAAAATACTGTTTTATTTTAGAATGCTACAAGACTCTCCTACTATTTAAACAAGGAAGCAAACAAAATATTGTCTCTTTTTTTCAAAGTAAATATGACCTAGTTATCAAGTGTTTGTTTTTTAAGTCCCTGTCATCTCTCTCTTACAATGGAGAATCCTCAAAATTATCTTTCTTCAATCTATAATTTTCTTTAAATTTAAGACATTCTATAGATGTTTTACTTGGTGTCTATGTTGTACCAATTGCTAGACAGCCACAGTAAGAATAATACATGACCTTCTTATCAAGAGCTTATAACTTATAAGGGAAGACATAATTCTTCTCAATTAACTACAGTATAAGTCAAATTATGAGAGAGTTACCCAATAAGGGGGCACAAAATGTGAGAGAAAATATTTTTGACTGAAAGCGATCAGGGAAAAAAAAAATCACAAGGAGATCACTTTATATATTTGATCTGAACTTGGGGAATAATAATTGCCAAAACTTAGTGAGACTATCTTTGTGCCAAGTAATACACAAACATTTTTTGTATATTTATTTGTATATAACCATTAATTCCTATAAACATCCTATTATGTAGATACAGTTCTTATTTTACCCATCTAATAATGAAAAAACAAAAGATGCTGTGAAAACAGACATGATAAGAAAACTACTATGGACTCTGAAAAACAATCTGAGGGTTTTGAAGGGGCGGGGGGTGGGAGGTTGGGGGAGCCTGGTGGTGGGTATTATGGAGGGCATGCATTGCATGGAGCACTGGGTGTGGTGTAAAACTATGAATTCTGTTACGCTGAAAAGAAATGAAATAAAACAACAACAACAACAACAACAAAAACAAATAAGGAAACAATAAGCAAAAAAAAAAAAAAAGAAAAGTTAAGTTTGTTCATTTACTCAACATATATTTATCAAATGTTTATTCTATGCTAAATCCTTTTCCAGGAGCCAAGGATAAAATGGTGACAATCACTCTGCTCCCAAGAAGTTTGATGTGGGACCGTGCATATAAATAAACTGTTGGTTTTAATATAGTTCATTTGGTGTTATATGGAATTGAAAAAAGGTAAAGTGCCTTCAGTAGAAAAAAATGGAGACTTCCCATAGGAAGTCATGCCTAAGGACCTGGAAGATGAGTTGGTTATAGGAAGAGGAAACAGAAGTACTACAAAGCTCCAGAATAAGAAAGGGAACACCACTTTTTGGGGAATTAAAATAGTGTAATGCGGTGAGTATACATATTAAATTAGTACAGAACGGTTTGGACTTGATGCTTAAAAAGGCAAGAAGGTGGTGGATTTTAAAGCATCTTATAAGAAGGTTGACTATATGTTGTCTTGGTTTGTCCAGAACAATCCTTACATAATGTTAATATCACCTTTTTCCCCAAAACAATTACTTAAAGGCACCCTTCCTACTCTCAAAATTTTCTTGTCAGATAAGCATTCTACTTTTTTTGTGAGAGTAATGGGAGAGATACAAGATCTTTAAACAGAGAATTGGCAGAGGTTCATATGTTAAAATAGTCATGGATGGACTCCAAACTAATAGTTTGGAGAGAACACATATGGCAGAGATGGTTAGCTTCCAAGGCTTTATGCACATTTTTACAGTGTAGAGTTTTTTAAAAAAGTACCTACCCAGGTAAGAATTACATTTCCAAATTTCCCATACATCTCCCATATTCCTTCTTCCTCTACCCGCTTTGTTACGTCAGTGTTCAGGACAAGTGGCAAGGAGATTTGATGATGGATTTCATATCTTCAGTTACTGAATGAGTCGATGAAACAAAGACACAGATGCCGCCATTCTCAGTAGACTTTACGTAAGCAAACTGGGCTTTTGATAAGCAAACAACAAGCCCCTGTTTTGTTAAGTCTTGAAGATTTCAGGGTTTATATGTAATAGCAAGTAGTATGACCCTAACATAGTAAGACTACTGAAAAACGGATCACCAATAAGGCTACTGTAATAACCCAGGTAAGAGATAATGCTGGAGTTATAACTGAAAAAGATGGTAAGTTCCAGCAAAAATGGCCTCAAGTTTGCCCCTAAGGTTTTTTTTTAGCTTTAGAATCTTAGTAAATGCCAATGAAAATGACTAATTTAGAGAATCTAGAAGAAAAGTGTTTAAGAATAAGAAAAATACTGAGTTCAGTTTAAAATGAATTTGAGTTTCATTGGCTATCCCAATGAAAAGTCTATGAAACCTATAAATTATCTTCTGCAGAATGAGAGACAGAGTAGAAAAAGGGAGATGGCATCCATTCCAGGTACTTTGTGTACTGATTATTTCTTTCCTTTTTCGGTTCAAGTCAACAAACTATCTACATGTCAGCATATGGTCTCTTTTTCGTGTGCAAATGGAGACCAATCTATCTTATGAACACATGAGGAATTTGCTATTTGTGGATCCAAGACAAGGAAGAAATTTAGTTTTTTTAAACTATTTATATTCAATTAAGAATACTAACATATCTACAGAGTTAGAATTTGAGGGCAATGTAAAAACATTAGAGGATATTTAGGATAATGAATCTGGCAACAATGTACTAAATGGACAGCAAGGAGCTAGTAGTTCAGGAGCTCAGCCATAAAGAACTTAACTAGGAGAGTGGGAGCAGAAGAAAAGGAACACACTGATGAGATGTAGAAGATGGTAAATATCAACAGGGAACACTGTAAGGTTGCAAGAAGGATATGTTTTTGTACCCAGGATTGTCTCCAAACACTAGAATGTGACCCACTGTCTGCATATATGAAAGTCCCTTCCCTCTATCCAGGCTCAAGTGCTATTGTTTAAACAGTCCACTCAAAGCAGGAGGAGAAGTTCAAGGTCATCTCTGCTGCCTTTGCAATTCATTTGGGTGTTTTCAGCTGCCTGATTTGACTAGCAAAACCCATTTTTGTTCACTGTATTTTCTTTTGCATTTCAGACCAACAATGTATGGCTAATATTTAAAAATTCTGATTTTTACTCAATTGATCCATACTGACTACAGAATTATCAATTGCTAAAAATTTAGTTATATTTCTGTGCCATTTATTTATGACCAGTTCAAGAATTTCAATTACTAGCCTTTCTGAAAGTGTTATGTGTGTGTGTGTGTGATTTAATTAATTCCTAAGACATTGTTAGTCTTTTTCAGTTAAAAATTTAGTTAAAATATTTAGTTAAAAATTACTAAATTTTATTTAGTATTTTACTTACTTTTTTTTGCCACAGCATGATGACCTTTGACATTTTAATTTTCCCTTGGTCCTCCCACAGAGTTTACAGAACATATGTACCAAATTTCTCAATAGAACATGCAAGAAAATGCATATGTGTCTTTTGATGCGGCTACTTAATTATGATAACCTCCCATGCTGGGTTCATATTATTTTGTTTTCAGTAGATAATGCTAAGTGTTTTCTACTCCATAGCTTCTGTGGTATTTCACAAAATACATGACTGAAATATAGACAATCTGTATTTTTATCACTGACAATTGCCCAAAGTTACACTTTATTCTCTCCCAGTTTCTTCAGCAAATGTTGTAAGGCCCACTTATTTTTTTCCTTGTCCTTGTGTAAATCCATTACTGGACACTTACAAACACCACTTGTATGTACAATTAATAAAATCATGGCTTTAATGACAGGCTCTTGTGGGCTCACCTTACTCCACACATTGTGAAGTTGGTTTTGCCACATAAAAACCTGGGTTAATAGAAATTCAGTTATCAGTTAAGTAGATGAGGAGAATATGCTGGTGCAACAGACCTTTAAACTGGGTTTGCCAGCTTAGTATAATTTTATAAGCCATTTGTTTTTTTATTGTACTATGGATATAATAGTCTAAGTAAAACTGTCTAGCAATTAGAATCTCAGAAAAAAATTTTGTAGTTGAGTGGTTCGGACTTGCATCTCAGTTTGGCTATTTATTGGCTGTGTAACTATGGGCAAGGTGCTTGACTGTCTCTATGTTCCCTATTAATGGAATAGGATTTTTGATGTGATAGTTTTGTATATAACCTGGGATTCTTAGAAATCTATCTAGCTCATAATAAGCCCCCTGAATGTTAGCTAATATTATTTCTTTTTGATTAGCTACTGAACTACAGAGTATATGATACGTTCTGATTTGATATTTTGGCATTACTTTGACCAAGCAAACATTTCAGGCCTCAAAAACATAATTATATTAAAATAAGTTAAACGTTGTATGCTTCCCATTCACACTGTTTACTCCTTTCTTCAACTTAAAAATGAGAAGCAATTTTTCCTTTAGTATTAAATCTCCACCTGTCCTCAGGAACTCTGTTATCTTTAAATAATTTAATGTAAGGTAAATGGCAAAAGTAACATTATATTATGATAAATGGTACTTTACTCCATTTCCTGGAGGTCAATTAAGTTATGATTTTTAGCACTGCCTCCAAAAGTAGCATGGGATCCATTAAAACAAATGATTTAGTATGTGTAAAGCAGGCACCTAGGCAGCTCAGTTGGTTAGGTGGCTGCCTTAGGTTCAGGTCATGATCCCAGAGTCCTGGGATTAAGCCCTATATCAGGCTCCTCAGTGGGGAGCCTGCTTTTCTCCTGCCTGCCACTCCCCCTGCTTGTGCTTGCTCTCTCCTCTCTTTCTGTGTCAAATAAATAAAATCTTAAAAAAAAAAAAAAAGAATGTGTGAAGCAGTGCAATGATCTTACTTCAGGGATATGGTTGGATGAGTCAGAGAGTGGTCGTTCCAAAACTCCTTTGAGGCTTAGGTTTAGTTAACTTGAAGGTCTGAAATATATCCAAAATCAAGCACAACAAGGAAAAACTCATTGATACAATCTCTTAAATTCCTGATTGGTCAACTACAAGTATTACAGTTGAAAACATTTACTCTCTCCCTTATAATGGACACTGGATATCCACTATCTCCACAGATGGAGCTTCATGGATGCAGGCAACATATTTGACTTTACACCACTGAATCTTACGCACACAGAAAATGATGTGGCCTTTACTGCTATTTCTTAAATGAATTAAAGGATGAATTGTAATAGGTCCTAAAGATTGAAATAGGTGAGGAATTGAAGGTGCCACATTAATTTTTTTCCCCAAGAGATGTGGCTGTAATAGGCAAGACAGAAAAAGAGAGGTAGAAGGGAGAAATGTCAGAAATTTGAGATTTTTTAAGATGGGTGAGATTCACCATGTTTAAATGATGAGAAGGAGGCCGCAGAGTACACTATATGCAACACACATACACACAGACACACACGCACGCACACACAGACTCTTGTTTGGGAAATGTTGCCAAACACAGTCTCTGAGTCTCCCTTTCTTACTTGTATCCTTTAAAAATAGTGGATTTATTTTAATCATTGTTGAATTGAGTACAAATGGTCTCAAACTCTATATGCATAACATCTTTTTACTGTGCTGTCTTTCTCAACTTTTCAATATAATGGTTTGTTGCTCTTGAGATAATAGTTTGAAAAATCATGCAAGCTGTTGGAATATTTGCATAGTGATTATATGCTGAATAGCAGCTTGGGTTTTCTATTTCCATCTGCTTCAACTTAGTAAGTATAAGAGGTATTATTATTATTATTATTATCATTATTATTATCATTGAATTATCTGAATTCCAAATTAGGAAACAGACATGCTGCATATAATCTTTAGATGAATAAAAATAACTTTGCTAAAAGAAAATTTTTGTTTTATATAATAAAGCGTTTGAATTTAATTCCCTTCTCAATTTTAAAAGGGCAAGTTTATTCAAGTGTTAATAATATGTTCATGTCTGTAACTAATGAAACCATTTAAAAATAATAAATTAGTCGGCAAAGCTTTCAGCTTGTATTCTTTTTAACATTTCGCATCTTAACATTTTAACATTTCAGTCTCCTTGAACAATGAAGGTAACCCGTCCCTACTTATAATCACCATTTATTTCTAAGAATAGGAATACTTCACTAATCTGAAACTCCTCCATTTGTTACAGAGCTAGAAACCAAAATAGAAGTAACTAGGGTTTCTGAGATCCAAAGCAGACTAATAATAGAAGCAACTGGCCTCTTAGATTCACTGTGCTTTCTGGATTTCCATGAAGCCTGTATACTCTTTCATTATCGATTATTTGGTACACCTGATGCTTATTATTCATTAGATTTTAAAGAAACTGTACAGAGACTTTAGGAATTGTTGGCTGATCTATGACTTAGATTTAGTTTAGGAATGTTTCCTCTGCACAGTGTTGCTTTACGTATCTCTAAAGTATATATAAAATTTTAATAAATCATATCATATTATGATCTTTCAAAAGGTACAGTGTATAATTGATTTTTTCCAAAATGAATAAAATTATCAAATATTTTTAAAAATATTTATTCATTTGATAGAGAAAGAGTGAGAGAGCACAAGACAGGGGGAGGGATAAAGAGAGAGGGAGAAGCAGATTCCCACTGAGCAGGGAACCCAATGCAAGGCTCATCCCAAGACCGTGGGATCATGACCTCAGCTGAAGGCAGATGTTTAACAGACTGAGCCACCCAGGCACCCCTAAAGTATTTTTTAAATAAGTAGGTCCTCAACTATCGAAAATATGGCTAGCAAGAAATATGATGTGTGGCTTTGGTACCAATATTGCCCACTTGAATCTGTACATTTATGCCAAACTTTTGCTGGGATTTAAGGATAGACTTATGAAGAATAAAATGTGCTTTTCAAAACAATGGAAGCTCCTGACTGTAAGTTCTGGTGCACCAAATGCCCTATCTTATGTTGCTCACTACACTCCAGCAATGTTGCTTTCTGTCATTTCCTCAAAAGGATCTCCAGGTCGCAAGCATTCCCTCATTGGAGCCCTTTACATCAGCCACAAATGCTTGGCCACCATTCTCCACCTGAGTCCTATTTATCCTTCAAGCATCTGCTCAGCCACTATTTGCTCAGACAGGACTTCCCAGATTTTATAAACTACATTAGAATTTCTAGGGTACTACCTATCAACCCTGTAATTTGCCTACAGATCACTTTAAGCCTCTTCTATATATATTAGCATTATTCAAGGCCAATAGTGTCCCATGTCTCTCTCATTTCTCCTTGAGCTGCAAGAGGGTCTCATCTCTTTTGTTCTCCATGGTATCCCCATTGCTCAGGACTGTACTTGTAACCTGGTAGTAATTCAACATATAGTCACCAAAAATCAGTCAATCATCAGTCAATAATCAGACACAAGAATAGATGCTTTTCATGGTGGAAATTTTTGTGTAGGATGGAAGAATATAATGAGCCTGACACTTGCAAATAATTCCCTTTTCTTATTTTATTTTGAAAAGCATTAGGAAATTTTTATCTTTTCTTGGGAATCATGAGACAAATGTTAATAACAGGATTCATGTTGCACTGGTTTTTAAATTTTGTGTGTCTTACTTCTTTATATCTGCAATTCCTTACAGAGCAGGCACGTGCACATACTTCTCCAATGAATGCTCAATGAATTAAAATGTAACAATATGACTTCAGGCTCAGAACCCAGAACTTATGTCACTCATCATGCACAGAAACTAGAAGCTTTATGTTCTGAAGGGTGAACTGCCCAAAGCAATCAGCCCATATCTATAATGACTTTGTACATGAGGAAGAGAATATGGAATCAAATAGTGGGTTCTAAAGAACAGCAGTGAAGGAAAAGTACTTGAACTATCTTATCTGCGTGACAATAAAAATATGAGCTTAATATTGAAAAAATTCCACGAATCTAAGTAAGCAAAATAGGACAAACATAACCCTTAATACTCCAAAAAAACATTTAAAAGTGAGATTTGTCGTCCAAATTGAATAAATAGCATGAAAGTATTTAATAATTAATCATTTATATTAATGCCACACAATTACCAAAGGCCATCAGTAATATCCATTATCCTTAGTGGATATGTCAAAAATGAACTTTTGGCCCCTAAATTGTGCCTGAACAAGACAGATAAAGGTTATTTTCTTCATTTGAAATTGTCACTGTAAAGGTTAAGGGGGCCAGACACTGCAAACTTTTGATAGCAATTCGCTTGTCAAGAAGCAGAATTTTTTATGAGACACTACTCTGCATGGCCTTAAATCAGGAATTGAAAGCTTTTCAAATATAATTGCTGTGTATTGAAAAATCTGTCATCAATACAAATGAATTTGAGTCATTTTGATTACTTTTCTTGAAAGAGCTGTTGGATAATTAAATATTTAATTTTTGCAAAAAGCTCATTTTAAACAATAATTCTTCAGTGGAATAAACTAAGTGGGTCTGGAGATGAAGTTTCAATGTAATTTTGAAATATATATCCTATCATTCAGATTAAAAAATAGACACTCCAAAGCACCCTTTCTAACAATTAAGCATTTATCTTAAAAGATACTGAAATCTTATGTTTTACATTGGCTTTTTTCCCTTTAGTAGTGATATGAACATAGGTATGTATAAATATAAAAGTTTTGTTTTGTCAAAAGATTATAAATTAAAACTACATTAGACTTCTGGAATTGGTGCCTAAGTATTTTACATGATAAAAGGCATAACATCCAGCTATATTTGATTCATAAAAATATTCCATGTTAAAAGAAATTATAAATTACATATGCATGTTAATGAATATTCTACTTGGTAATGTACCAAATTTTTTAAACATTTGTCAAACTTTTAAATTTTTGAGATGAGTTTTATATAACATAAAATTAACTATTTAAAAATTTTGTTTATTATGTTCAGTTAGCCACCATATAGTACATAATTAGTCTTTGATGCAGTGTTCAATGGTTTATTAGTTATGTATAACACCCAGTGCGCATCACAGCACATGCCCTCCTCAATACCCATCACTGTGTTACCCCCCACCCTCCTCCCCTCTGAAATCCCCAGATTGTTTCCTGGGGTCCATAGTGTCTCATAGTTCATCTGGCTCTGATTTCTCCCCCTTTGGATTTCCCTCCCTTCGCCTATGGTCCTCTGTGCTATTGCTTATGTTCCACATATGAGTGAGACCGTATGATAATTGTGTTTCTCTGTTTGACTTACTTCACTTAACATAATCCCCTCCAATTCCATGTCGATGCAAATGAGAAAATTAACCATTTTAAAGTAAGCAATTCAATGGTATTTAGTGCATTTGTAGTGTTATACAATCACCATTATTTAGTTCCAAAACATTTTCATCACCCCAAAAGGAAACCTGTACACATTAAGAATGTACTCCCCATTCCTATTACTACTACCTCTCAACCCCTGGCAACCACCAATCTGCATTTTGTTTCTGTGGATTTAACTATACTGAATATTTCACATAAATGGAATCATACAATATGTGAGCTTTTGTATTTGGCTTCCTTCATATAGCATAATGTCCTAGAGGTTTATACACATCAAAGTTTGTATCAATACCTCATTCCTTTTTATGAATAATATTCCATTGAATGTATTTATCACAATTTGTTTATGCATTCATCTGATGATGGCCAATAGGACTGTCTCCATTTTTCAGCTATTGTGACTAATGCAGCTATGAACATAGGTGTATATGTATTTGTTTGGGTGCTCATTTTCAATTATTTTGCACCCAGGAGTGGAATTGCTGGGCCGTATGGTAATTCTAAGTTTAACTTCTTGAGGAACAGCTGAACTGTTTTCTACAGTGACTGAGACATACTACATTCTCAAAAACAATGTACAAGAGTTCCATTTCTCTACATCCTTGCTAACACTTGCTTTTTTTCACTAAAAAATTATATCGCCCCGAGGGGTAAGAGTCAAGATGGCGGAGAAGTAGCAGGCTGAGAGGACATCAGGAAGCAGGATATCAGCTAGATAGCTTATCAAACCATTGCGAACACCTACAAATCCAACAGGAGATTGAAGAGAAGTAGAGCAACAATTCTAGAAACAGAAAATTGACCACTTTCTGAAAGGTAGGACCAGCGGAGAAGTGAATCCAAAGCGACGGGAAGATAGACAGCGGGGGGAGGGGCTGACTCCCAGAAGCGGCGGAGCAACAGAGCACTAAATCAGGACTTTAAAAAGTCTGCTCCACTGAGGGACATCAATGCAGAGGCTAAACCGGGGTGAAGCCCACACAGGGTCAGCATGGCCCCAGGACCCACAGGGACACAGAAGGATCGGGGGTGTCTGAGTGTCGCAGAGCTCACAGGTATTAGAGCGGGGAAGCGGGCTACAGAGACAGAGGCGAGGAGTGAGCTCTCGGCTCGGGGTTACCTTGAACTGGTCACAAGCTGGGTGAGCTCGGAGCGCAGCCGAAGGCCTGGGAAATGGGAGTGATTGAGCACTTTTCTCTGAGGGCGCACTGAGGAGTTGAGCCCCAACTCACGGCTCCTCCGGGCCGGAGACTGGGAGGCCGCCATTTTCATTCCTGTCCTCCAGAACTCTTTGGAAAGAGTTCAGGGAACAAAAGCTCCAGAAAGCGATCCCAAGTGGATTGCGAAACCTGGCCCCTGGTAAGGGCAGTACAATTCTGCCTGGGGCAAAGACACTTGAGAGTCATTACAACAGGCCCCTCCCCCAGAAGACCAACAAGAAATCCAGCCAAGGCCAAGTACACTTACCAAGGAGAATAGCAGAATTCCAGAGGAGGAGAAAGCAAAGCATGGAATTTATGGCTTTCTCCCCATGATTCTTTGTCTTGCAGTTAATTTAAATTTGTTTTAATTTTTTTTTCTTCTGCTAATTTCTTTTTAACTTTTACCCTTTCCTCTTTTAACGTTTTTTAACTAGTTTAACTTAACAAAATCTTTCATAAAAAAAAATATAATAATAATCTTTTTGAAGCTTCATTATTATAGTCATTTTTTATCCTTCATTGTATCTAACTTTATTTTTTGTATACACATAGGGTTTTTACTTCTAAAAAATTTGGGGTACAACTTCTAATAGATCAAAATATACCCAAAATCTAGCTCTGGGCTTGTTCTAGTCTCCAGCCTGAGCAAATTATCTCCATTTTCTTTTTCTTTATTGTCCCAAACAACTTATTTTATCAACTCCTTTTTTAAAAATTAAAAAATTTTTTTTTTCACCTTTATAGATATATTCCATCCCTTCATTGTGTTTGCCCTTATATAAGTGATTTATTATTTAAAAATTTGGGAGGTAGTTTCTTCTAAGAGACCAAAATATTCCCAAAATTAAGTGGGTGACCCTGGTCTAGTCACCAGTCTAATATATTTATATATATATTTTTTTTTTCTTTATTTGTTTTCATTTTTAATTTTTTTTTTCTAAACTTCTTTTTATCCCTTTTCTCTCCCCCCCCCCCCATGATTGGGATCTCTTCTGATTTGGTTAAAGCACATTTTCCTGGGTTCTTTGCAACCCTCTTAGTATTTTCTTTGCTCCTTCATATATTCTTATCTGGACAAAATGACAAGGCTGAAAAATCTCAACACAAAAAAAAGAACAAGAGGCAGTACCAAAGGCTAGGGACCTAATCAATACGGACATTAGTAACATGTTAGATCTAGAGTTCAGAATGACGATTCTCAAGGTTCTAGCTGGGCTCAAAAAAGGCATGGAAGATATTAGAGAAACCCTCTCTGGAGAGATAAAAGCCCTTTCTGGAGAAATAAAAGAACTAAAATCTAACCAAGTTGAAATTTAAAAAGCTATTAACGAGGTGCAATAAAAAATGGAGGCTCTTACTGTTAGGATAAATGAGGCAGAGGAAAGAATTAGTGATATAGAAGACCAAATGACAGAGAATAAAGAAGCTGAGCAAAAGAGAGACAAACAAATATTGGACAACAAAAGGAGAATTCAAGAGATAAGTGACAACATAAGAAGAAACAACATTAGAATAATTGGGATTCCAGAAGAAGAAAAAGGAGAGAGGGGAGTAGAAGGTATATTGGAGAGAATTATTGTAGAGAATTTCCAAATATGATAAAGGGAACAAGCATCAAAATCCAGGAGGTGCAGAGAATCCCCCTCAAAATCAACAAGAATAGGTCCACACCCCGTCACCTAACAGTAAAATTTACAAGTCTTAGTGACAAAGAGAAATTCCAGAACGCAGCCCGGGAAAAGGAGTCCCATACAATGGTAAAAATATTAGATTGGCAATGGACTTATCCACAGAGACCTGGCAGGCCAGAAAGAACTGGCATGATATATTCAGAGCACTAAATGAGAAAAATATGCAGCCAAGAATACTATATCCAGCTAGGCTATCATTGAAAATAGAAGGCGAGATAAAAAGCTTCCAGGACAAACAAAAACTGAAAGAATTTGCAAACACCAAACCAGCTCTACAGGAAATATTAAAAGGGGTCCTATAAGCAAAGAGTGACCCTAAAAGTAGTAGATCAGAAAGGAACAGAGAGAATATACAGTAACAGTCACCTTACAGACAATACAATGACACTAAATTCATATCTCTCAATAGTTACCCTGAATGTAAATGGGCTAAATGCCCCAATCAAAAGGCACAGGGTATAAGAATGGATTAAAAAAACAAAACCCATCAATATGCTGCCTACAAGAAACTCATTTTAGACCTGAAGACACCTCCAGATTTAAAGTGAGGGGGTGGAAAACATTTACCATGCTAATGGACACCAGAAGAAAGCTGGGGTGGCATTCCTTATACCAGATCAATTAGGTTTTAAGCCAAAGACTATAATAAGAGATGAGGAAGGACACTATATCATACTCAAAGGGTCTGTCCAACAAGGAGATCTAACAATTTTAAATACCTATGCCCCTAACATGGGAGCAGCCAAATATATAAACCAATTAATAACAAAATCAAAGAAACACATCAACAATAGTACAATAATAGTAGGGGACTTTAACACACCCATCACTGAAATGGACAGATCATCCAAGCAAAAGATCAACAAGGAAATAAAGGCCTTAAATGACACACTAGACCAGATGGACATCACAGATATTCAGAACATTCCATACCAAAGCAACAGAATACACACTCTTCTCTAGTGCACATGGAACATTCTCTAGAATAGATCACATCCTGGGTCATAAATCAGGTCTCAACTGTTACCAAAACATTGGGATCATTCCCTGCCTATTTTCAGACCACAAGGCTCTGAAGCTAGAACTCAATCACAAGAGGAAATTGGGAAAGAACCCAAATACATGGAGACTAAACAGCATCCTTCTAAAGAATGAATGGGTCAACCAGACAATTAAAGAAGAATTGAAAAAATTCATGGAAACAAATGATAAAATCTGTGAGACATAGCAAAGGCAGTCCTGAGAGGAAAATATATAGCGGTACAAGCCTTTCTCAAGAAACAAGAAAGGTCTCAAATACAGAACCTAACCCTACACCTAAAGGAGCTAGAGAAAGAACAACAAAGAAAGCCTAAACCCAGCAGGAGAAGAGAAATCATAAAGAGCAGAAATCAATGAAACCGAAACAAAAAAAAAAACCCAATAGAACAAATCAACAAAACTAGGAGCTGGTTCTTTGAAAGAATTAATGAGATTGATAAACCCTGGCGAGACTTATCAAAAAGAAAAGAGAAAGGACCCAAATAAATAAAATCATGAATGAAAGATGAGAGATCACAACCAACACCAAAGAAATACAAATAATTATAAGAACATACTATAAGGAACTCTACGCCAACAAATTTGACAATCTGGAAGAAATGGATGCATTCCTAGAGACATATAAACTACCACAACTGAACCAGGAAAAAACAGAAAACCTGAACAAACCCATAACCAGTAAGGAGATTGAAACAGTCATCAAAAATCTCCAGACAAACAAAAGCCCAGAGCCAGACAGCTTCCCATGGGAATTCTACCAAACATTTAAAGAAGAATTAATTCCTATTCTCCTGAAACTGTTCCAAAAAATAGAAATGGAAGGAAAATTCCAAACTCATTTTATGAGGCCAGCATCACCTTGATCCCAAAACCAGACAAGGATCCCATCAAAAAAGAGAATTACAGACCAATATCCTTAATGAACACAGATGCGAAAATTCTCACCAAAATACTAGCCAATAGAATCCAACAGTACATTAAAACAGTACATAAAATAAAATCCAACAGTACATTATTCACCACGACCAAGTGGGATTTATTCCAGGGATGAAAGGTTGGTTCAACATCCACAAATCAATCAATGTGATACACACATTAATAAAAGAAAGAACAAGAACCACATGATCCTCTCAATGATGCTGAAAAAGCATTTGACAAAGTACAGCATCCCTTCCTGATCAAAACTCTTCAAAGTGTAGGGATAGAGGGCACATAACTCAATATTATCAAAGCCATCTATGAAAAACCCACCACAAATATCATTGTCAATGGAGAAAAACTGAAAGCTTTTCCGCTAAGGTCAGGAACAAGGCAGGGATGTCCATTATCACCACTGCTATTCAACATAGTACTAGAAGTCCTAGCATCAGCAATCAGACAACAAAAAGAAATTAAAGGCATCCAAATCGGCAAAGAAGAAGTCAAACTATCACTCTTTGCACATGATATGATACTCTATGTGGAAAACCCAAAAGACTCCACGCCAAAACTGCTAGAACTTGTACAGGAATTTAGTAAAGTGTCAGAATATAAAATCAATGCACAGAAATCAGTTGCATTTCTCTACACCAACAACAAGACAGAAGAAAGAGAAATTAAGGAGTCAATCCCATTTACAATTGCACCCCAAACTATAAGATACCTAGGAATAAACCTAACCAAAGAGGCTAAAAATCTATACTCAGAAAACTATAAAGTACTCATGAAAGAAATTGAGGAAGACACA
>PISX010011230.1:0-66461 GCA_004024625.1 Mellivora capensis
TCAAAAGAGAAGAGAGGGAAAATGGAAAAGGAAACTTAAAAAGAAATAATGGCTGAGGACTTCCCAAATCTGGGGAGAGACTGGGATAAGTTTATGCTCATAAGTCCCCAGACAGATTTAGGCAAGAGATCTATTCCAAGATATACCATAATAAAACTGTTGAAAATCAAGGATAAAGAAAGTTTTAAAAGCGGGAAGATGAAAAAGAATCCTTGTATACAAGAAAAATCCTACAGAGATATAGTAAACTTAGCAGAAATCATTCCAACCAGGAAAGAGTGGAATGATATATTCAGAATGCTGAAAAGAAAAAAAGAAACCTGCCAACCAAGAATATTTTACCTGACAAATCTGTCCTTCAGAAATGAAACAGAAACATTTTCCAAAATGAACAAAAATTGAGGGAGTTCATCACCACTAGATTTGTCTTACAAAGAGATGCTCAGAAAAGTTCCTCAGGCTGAAATGAAAGGGTGATAATTAGTAAGATGAAAATATATGAAAAGAGTAAAATACCTGGTAAAATTAAATATATAGTCAAATTCAGAATGCTGTAATACTGTAATAAAGTAGAAAACTTAATCTTTTAACTATAAAGGTTAATGACAAAAGTATTAAAAATAACTAGAGATACATAATTTGTTAATAGATGTCAACTAATGATTTCAACATGTTTCAGCAACTTTGCTGGCATGAACATGAAAATACATCTCTAAAAATCAAATAGCCACTGAGAAAATAACACATTGGTTGGTAGCTATATTGTTTAACCTCTTTGTTTTGACTTCTTTATCTGTATGTTGTGAATCATCATAATAGACCAACCAGGCATAATTTTGTGGATTTTCTGGAATCATTAAAGAAGAGTGTGTGTGTGTGTGTGTGTGTGTGTGTGCATGTATGTGTCTTGAGTTTCCCTATCCTCTTGTCCTTGATTTGGCTGTAGTGAAGAAACCAAGTGACTAGAGGCATGCTCAGTTTCTTCTGCTTGCTCCAATATGTCAACTTCATTTTTGTTCTTTTAATTATATTTCTTCTACTAGAGTCATACAATTGCAAGCTAGAAAGGTGAAAGTTTAATAAACACTTAACCACTCTGTTAAAATCTAATATATAATTTTAAGCTATGCTGGGCTTAGTTTGCTGGTTTAAAAAAAAAAGAAAAAGAAAAGGAGGAGGAAGAGCAAATCAATTTTGCTTTCTAACACTGTGAAGATGATTTTCAGTAGTACTTAAGAACTAAAGGGGGATAAGTGATTGATAAGGTAATTAAATGATAAAAAGTATTAGGCAAGGATGCAGAAAAAGTACAAATGAGGAAAATGATCAAGTATGCTTGATCTAAAAAAATTACAGTTTCAAATCATATAAATTATAATTCTTAGAGCAGAAAAGAAATCTGTTCTCAGCCTATAATTTTTTTCTAATGCCTTTTTTTTTTAAAGCAATCACTGTGAATATGCTTTCTCTTCCTCTTTTTCTTTCCTTCACATTAGTGTCAGGATTTTTAAACAAGGCAATTACTTCATCATCCATGTCATTTTTTTCCTGTTAGTTTTATGCCTTTTGTTCAGAAATCAAAAAAATTTAAAATCTCAATAATTATCAATTTCCCTATTTTTCGTAGTCCTTGTGATTATGACAAATATCATGCAAATCAACCACATTAACCTGGGACAATGTGTAATTTCATATATTAGACAAAAATTAATAGTTGTTGTAGATTGTGGGCCTTAGGATAGCATCTCATATCTAGATGGGTTCAAGACTTTGCAATTAGAATACTCTGTATTACAGAGCCTTATGCTTAATCACTGATATCAAATTAACAGTTTGGGAAATGTAAATCTTTCAGGATATTAGAGTATTAATTTAGCAAGTTGCTTTTCTGGAAACAACAATTTGGACATTACCCAATAGAGTTCAAGTATTAATGTAATTACAAAACACAGAGTTAACCTTCAGTAATGATATTAGTGGCATGTGAATACATTGAACCTTTCTATGTCCTTATTTTTCTCCTATTCTTATTTAAATCCCATCTCTCCTCACTTTCAGCTCATAGTTCTGGTTTTTCTTTTGCTTTTTATCCCCAGTTTTCTTTTCTTTTTATTTTTTTTAAGATTTTATTTATTTATTTGACAGACAGAGATCACAAGTAGGCAGAGAGGCCAGCAGAGAGAGAGAGGGGAGCAGGCTCTCCGCTGAGCAGAGAGCACGATGTGGGGCTCGATCCCAGGACCCTGGAATCATGACCTGAGCCGAAGACAGAGGCTTAATCCACTGAGCCACCCAAGCGCCCCAATTCCCGGTTTTCTTAATAAATAAATGGTTACTGCTTATCCCTCTGCATCATGACATTCTATGCTTTCCTGGGGAAGAAAGATTCACTTAAACATCTGCCTGGAGAAATCCAACCCAAACAACTGATCACAACTAGCACTCTGAGCAGGCCATCTCCAGACCTTAGACAAAGGATGAGTTTAGGCAATGACTGGATACAAAGATGAGGAAATGCTTCAAAGTTTATATGTAACAGTATCTGATTTGAGTTAGAATATAAAGTACAGTAGCAGGCCTTACCATCAACTTTATAAAAGTGACTAAATATATTTGGAATTTTTAAGGCAGATAATGCTTTAATTATATTCATATTCACTATTTCTTCATTTCAAAACTATTTTTTCGGGGGTTCAGAATTTCAGTGCTTCAGTTTGGAAACCTTATCCTTACTACCATGTGGAGAATGGCTTGGTTAGGGATGGGATATGGACTAAGGGATAATTCAAGAAATACACTGTGGTCTTGAATTGGGCCATACTGCAGACATTAAAATATTGTTCTCAAAATATGTCCAGTGCCATGTATACAGGTTATTTGCATATTACCTTTATGACCTTGTGATACTGGAATTGGGTTCCATAAAATATATTTTTAGATTCTCTTACCAGTTAACTTCTTGTTAAATATAGATGGAAAAAATTTAAGCAGTAGGAAATTGGAAAAGGACTTCCTCTCTTTTTTCATTTTCTTCCACTGTTGGTGCAGCAGCAAAGTCAGGCCTATCTTTCAGTTTCTTTTGGCACTTCCTGTCCCAGCTATGAGGTATTCTTTTGGAGATCTGAGAGATAGCCATACAGAAGCTTCTTTCTTGAGCAACTAGGTATTTTCCTTTGGTTCACTTAGACTTTAGGTAGTTGCAGTGTCTTATAGTTACTAATAATTTAATTATCTCAGGATCCCTTAAAAAAATCCATCTTTAGGGATGCCTGGGTGGCTCATTTGGTTAAGCGTCTGCCTTTGGCTCAGGTCCTGATCCCAGTGTCCTGGGATCAAGTCCTGCACTGGGCTCCCTGCTCAGTGAAGAGCCTGCTTCTTCCTTTGCCTGCTGCTCCCCCTGTTTGTGGACTCTCTCTCGCTCTCCCTCTCTCTGTCTGACAAATAAATAAAATCTTAAAAAAGAAATCTTTGAATATATGTGCAACCAATTACCAATGTAATATCCACCACTTACAATGGCTAATGTAATTACTAGTTTCCAGGCTATTGATTACTCATTCTTGTAATTTTTGCTTTCTATCCCTTCAGTTTTGGACTCCAATTGTTTTAGATACTGCTTTAGAATCACTGGATTGAGGTGACTGATCTAATTTTTCAAGGGGGAGTTTCTTAATGATACATAATTGGAACAGAGAGAACTTGGTCTTAAATTCAAGGGTATTTCTGGTAAATTTCTTCGACTTCCACCTAATGGTAAAAGTTAATGAAAATGCAAATAAACAAAGGGTACATGGGATAGGCAAGGGGACAATGAAGTTGTAAGTTACAACTATAGTCTTGGGGCAAGTTACAAACATATAGTGACAAACTGCCACTTTGTCATTTGATTATTATGTGCATACTTACAAACACTGGTGAAAGTTTTCCTTTCTTCTTCATTTCTCCTGTTATTTTATATAAGGATTGGTAAAGTTTGGTAACCTTTAAATTGAGTTAATAATAATAATAATAATAATAATAATAATAATAATAAATAATAGTAATAAATAAATTGAGTATTCAGGTAGTGACCTATATTCAGATAGATTTATGTTCAAATGAAAATGGAATTAATAGCATTCTATAGAGGATACACTGGATATAATTACTGGTGGACTCTGCATCTAAAATTTTTTAAAGGATGGTTAAAATTGCTTTATATAAATTAAGAATTATACCTTATTAGGAGAAAGCAGTCAGTTGTTACCACTATTCCATGAAACTTAAATATGCTTAGAAAGAAGTATATTTAGGATGTATATTAGTAGATGTATATTTAGGACATATATATAGTAGAAGAAGGATGCTGAGTAAACCAAGGGGTGGATTGTGGTGACTATTTTTCTCTCAGCAGCAAAACTACCTTACTGTATTCTCTTCTGTTCTGTTAGGACTGGAGAAGACAAACCTCCTGACTTATGAATTTCTACTATATTCCATTAGTGGGAAGCATTAGAAGGAGATTTATTAGCACATAGGGCTGTTAAGAAACCTCCATTTTGTTTGTAGTTGTTATTAGCACTACTTCACGAACAAAGATTATCTCCATTCCCAACTGCTAGAAGGAAGCACCATATATACTGTACCTCCTAAGAGGTCCATATACCAACCATCCTCTTGGGAGGATTGGGTTCCTCTCAGCTGTCTACACTTCAGTTGTGTTGTGGTCCCTTCTTTGAGCTCATAGGTTCCAGGCCAAACTTATTATCCTTGGTTCCCTCAGTCATAGGAAGGGCAGCTACTTCCTAGAGTGACTAGTACCTGAATTTCCTCAGCATCTTGAAGGTTTCTAACATTTGGCTAACTAGTTCTCTGTTTGCAATACCCAGCATGGTTTCTATTTTGTTTTATTAGAATGCAACTGATGCAGATGGAAAAATATCCCCCCCCACAAAAAAATTACTTCAAATATAATATACAAAGGTATGTGCCTGTGTATGATTCACTGTAAATACACAAAAATATGCCTTTTTAAAGAATTATTTAAAGATTTATTTAAAGATCTTATTTACTGTTAAAGATTTATTTATTTTTAAAGATTTATTTATTTAAGGAGAGAGAGAACATGTGCAGTGGGAGGGGCAAAAAGGGAGAGAGAGAAATCTTCAAGTAGACTCCCTGCTTAGTGGGGGGAGGCTGTCACAGGGTAGGGACCCTGAAAATGTGAACTGAGCCAAAATCCAGAGTTTGCCCCTCAACTGACTGAGCCACCCAGGAGCACCCCAAATATGTATTTTTAAAATATTATATCTGAATTGTGAAATTTGTGATGATTTTTATTATTTTATTTCCCAGTATTTTCTAAGTTTTTTACATAAGACATCCTTACCTCCACAGTCAGGGTAAAATTTAAATGGTGGTAATGTCATATTAGATGTTAGGCAGCAAAGTATTCCCCGTTTCTGGGACCTATACATGAAAGGTTATTATTTTGCAAAATATATTCTATGGATCACTGGTACTGGAATCATCTTGGATGCCAGTTTAAAAAAAAAAAAATCTTTAGTTTCTCTCCAGACCCAGTGTCTTTGGATTAGTGCTAAGAATCTGAATTTTAGCAGGTTCCCAGGTGATTCTTACACATATATTGACTTTGAGATCAGCCTCCCAAGGGTTATTTCCTCCTAAGCAAACAGTTATCCTCACTAGACACATCTAACTGTGGACCTGATATCTTAAGGAAAAAAACAGTACAGCAGTGCAGTAAGTGTATTACCTCCGTTTAAACCCTCAGTCATTTTATTGGATGTCCCTCGCCTCCTCCATAGAACCTACTCTGCGATACACATGTCACATGGACTGTTTCCATACAAGACATGGTTCTTTTTTTTTTAATTTTTTTTAAGATTTTTATTTATTTATTTGATGGAGAGAGAGATCGCAAGTAGGCAGAGAGGCAGGCAGAGAGAGAGAAAGAGAAGCAGACTCCCTGCTGAGCAGAGAGCCCGATGTGGGGCTCTATCCCAGGACCCTGAGACCATGACCTGAGCTGAAGGCAGAGGCTTTAACCCACTGAGTCACCCAGGCACCCCAGAGACGAGGTTCTTTAATCCCATCATGCATTTTAGTTCCGATGGTTGAATCATTTACATGCTAATGTAATGGGAAGAGCATCCAAAAAAAAGTAAAGAGAAGAATACTAAAATATAAAAAATGATATTGAAGTTTGCTTCATAATTCCCTTTGAATTCCCGTTCTATATTAAAAAACAAACATGATATTGTAGAACATATATTATGACTGTTTATGAAAAAAAACATGATATGAAGTTCAAATGTTGGATTACAGTAAAAGTTCTGGGTTCTTATGTCAGAATGTTAGAGAACAAATGTATCTTCTTTAAGATTCACTTTTTCCAGTTAATTGACCAAATACATATACAGATCAGAATTTTTTCAAAATACACATTTTTCAGAAAATTGGAAGATTTTACTTTAATTTCTAATCTTTTGAAAATTATATTCTGAGACCATTTAATATTTAAATGTTACATAAGTGTTTTCAGAATTAAAAATTAGTAGAATACTGTTGATTTTGGTCAATTTGCTGGCACTGTTGTACAATTAACATTGGAATTTTAGATTAGAGAGACTCTAAGAAAGGGGCAGGGATTTTCTAATCAAGATACATAGGTCTAGGTAAAAAAAAAAGTCAAAAAATAATTTGAAAGCATATTAAAAGAAATAAAATAATTAGGAGAAATTCCTGCTAGTGTTATGTATATTTTAGAAACTTAGTGAATTACTTTTGATTTTTGTTTTTGAAATTGTTTTATACCATTCACCAAAATGGAACTTTGTAAAAAGCTGGAAAATATAATCACTGTGAAGAGTGGTGTAAGGATGCCTGGGGACATATGATTAGGGGAAGAGGAGGAGACATGGAAAGCAAAGCTCTCCTTTAAAGAAGTTAAAAATAAATAAAGGTGGGCAAGAAAAATGATTTTTTAAAGACAGAGAAACACTGATGAAAAACTATCAACTCTACAACAAGTAATCAAAATCTGAATAAAATTAGGTAAGAATGTAGTAAAAATGGAGCTTCAATTCAAATCTATCACTTATAAATTTTACTAAGACTAACTATATATAAAATAAATTGGATAATCAATAAAGGGTTTTCTTAAGAATATTTGAAACTCAACTGTCATAGCTGGTAAATTCTTTGTAATTGTGCTGAATATATGATTATCAGCCATACTGATGCTTATATTTTATTCCAAAATATTCCTAATTTAAATTGAATATAACATTATTTCATCCAGTGTTATGTCAACTGAAAATATCCATTTACTTTCTATCTATGATAGGACAATGAAAATGCATGTAGGAATACCCTGATGTCCTGAAAACTCATACAGTTGGTTAAGAATAATAAAAATAATAGATGAACTTACATTTTGAATGTTTTGAGTTGCTTTTGTGTTCAATGTATTTTGTTGTAGTCTGAGTATAAAATTGACAATTTCAGTGTAATACGTACTAATTTTCTGTTGACTAAATTATATTGAGCAAAGCATATCATTTCCAAATATGCTTCTGAACATCAGATACTGTAGTATTTTTTACTGGTTCCTAGTTTTTGTGTATTGTATATAAACAAAGCAATTTCTCTATAAAATTTGAAAAAAGCAATTTCTCTATAATGTGGAAAAAGTAATGTAATTATCAATAAATTTACCCCAAATTATACAATCAAATAAGTATTTTTCCTTTCAAAACTTAGTGAGGAATGCATGAAGAAAAGAGTTCGGGCTTATTGTTTGCAGTTATTACAATAATCTAGCCAGGGTTTCAAATACCATTCTGAGTTCTGGAATTATTTTTAAGGTTTAAAATATATTTTAAGTATAAGCAACAGTGAAATATCTTTATGCTCTAACCATGGCTTTGGTTTTCAGAAACTGAATATCATTACTATCTAAACCTGAAAAAGCAATAGTTAATGAAGGTGGTAGTAATTTTACCAAAACAAAGCATTATTGTAGAATTATGAGATGAGTATTAGTCACTAAACTTTAAATTTATCTGAAAAGACTTATAAAATTGTTTTGAGATACAATTGCATACAATAAGATACATTTGTTAAAAACAATTTGCTATTTTATTGATGAATCTTACCAGGTATTTAAATGTGTTAATTGCTGAATTGTTATTAATTCAAAGGGAGATTAGCTATTTAATATCTTAATTTTGGTTTCGAGATATTACAGCTGGATTTCACCATGGTGAATCAAGTTTTGGAATAAACATTTGATGAGTGTAGACTAAAAATCCAATTCACTCTTCCTTTGCCAGCCCATCATCTCAGCACAGGGTGTTGCCTCAAGAAGAGAAAGCATCATTTTCCGGTTTGTTTTGTGTCGCTGTCCAGGGTAGCTGTAGTTCTGTTGCCACCATAGGCAATCACTACTTTATTTTTCTCCCCATACACTTTGTATTCTGTCATCCCTATTAGCAATTAAATAAGTAAAGCATACGTTAAGTTAATATATATTAATTTAGAGTATTTATTATATTCAGAGTAATTAATAGAGTATTTATTATATTTATATATATTGTTAATATATATTTATTATTAGTTACTCTAAATATAGTAACTAATATATACTTATATATTAGTTACTCTAAACATAATAAATAAATATATATATATATATATGATAACAGGCTGACTAAGGGATTTCTATTTTTCAAGATTTCCTTTTCATATTGCTATATTTTATTCCATTATTGCTATTTTTTGATAGGGATCAGTTCCAAGTATGAGAGTAATATATGATAGTAACATAGATTTTATAATTATTTGGGCATGGAAAGTATATGGAAACCAGTGCTTGCCAGGTGAGAGAGGGGCACTGTTTTTCATTCCTTCTTTTCCCATTTTGCCATACCTTCACAAATTAGTATTCAAATTAGAAGTTCAGAATATGTGAGATATTTTCTGTTGTGACTAATAGCACGACTTCCGACAATGTGTGACTTTGGAACGCTAGATACTCTAGAAATTTTTCTGTACTGCAAAGGGAGCCTGACAATGTCTTAAGGAACTTGGACTTCCAAACCCTTCATAACCTGTTGTTGAATCCTTCCTCTGCCTCCTTGGGTGAGCTGCTCTAGGACCTGTGTTTCCGCCTTTATGGAAAGAAAATACTTATTTCTAACCTTTATGAAAGTTTTTACTGTTAAATAGGAGAGCATCACTCACATTCAAGATTTTCAATCAATGTTAATTCATATCTCCCATAGGAGAGACTCAAAAGGACAATTTTAAGGAAAATTTGCTTTCACCCACTGTTTCTGGTAGTTCAAAAATATTAATTGGGCACTGACTACATTTCAGGCACTGTCCTGGGGACCACAGTTACCTCAGTGAATGACTAGATAAATCCTTACCTCTGTGGGGCTTATATTTTAGAAGAGGAGACAGATAAATATTTGTTTTCCATAAACAATCCTACATCTGTAGAGAAAAGTAAAAACATATAAGTGGCATATGGACTGACAGGGAGAAGGTGAACATTTAAATAAAGTGGAGCAGAGACTTCCTGAGAAGAAAAGTTTTAAGGAAATACCTAAAGGATTACATCTGAAAGCAGTTGAAATAAGCCATGAAAACAACTAAGGAACCACTATTTCAAGCAGAGGGAACAACTAATATGAAGGTTCTAGAGGTAGCATATTGGCAAATTTGATGAACAGCAAGAAAGCCAGTATGACTGGGCCAGGGTGAGGAAAGGTGAGGGTGACAAGCAGTAGGGTCAAAATTGATGGAAAACATTGCAGACCTTCAAAGATCATTGTAAGGACTTTAGTTTTTACTCCACTAACGTGAAATTATCAAAGAGTTCAGAGAATAGGAGTAGAAGCTTGGTTCACTGCACAGAATATGAAAAAGACAGATCTGTGCCTTGCTATTTTGTAAACTCCAGATTAGTAAAGAAAAAGAAGGTTGAAGAAACATTTGCAATAATGCAGGTGCCACTTTTCCTCCCTTTTGATGACTATCTTTTTCTACTATGTTTGCATGTGCTCTTTGTGATTGCTTCTCTGACCTCTCAACCATGAGCCTGTCATATATCCACTATTCATCAGGTCTTAAACTAATACACTGAAAGTCCCCTCGCTGCCATGGTTCTTATAATCTCTGCAAGACACTCTAAGTGAGAGCCGAACTTGGAGCAGGCTGCAACTTCAGTTATACCCCTACATTTTGTTTTCCTCCTCAACTTCTCCAACAAACTCATACTGACACAGTAGTGTTGTAGGAACGCATGTGCATGGAAAACAGTCCCACTAATTCAGGCTACACAGGATCCCTTCTTATACCCAGATTGTGAGACATGGTGCCATAGGAGTTACATTTCCAGTTGCTAGTTAGTCCCTGCCAAGTAAGGATGACAGAGCTAATGATAACCCATCTTTCCAACCATGGTGGAATATATAAAGCACACCTTGGGAAACAGAACAGAGATAATGCACTGCCTCTTTAGTACCTCAGAGTGCAAACCCATTGTTCATATTCAATTCCACTATTAGATCATTTGAATTTGTGATGTTCTAGTGGATTTTGTAGAGGCAGTGGTAGTTAATAGTGTAGGTTGGGAGTCCAGACAGCCTGGGTCTAAATATGTTCCATTTAAACATATCACTGTAGTATTAGGCAAGTTATTTAATCCTTGTCTTTGTTTCTTCATATGTAAAATGAATATGAGTATCTGCATCATATGTTAATATGTATTTAATTAATTACTACATATTATATATTAGATACAGAGTTTTGAATTGTCTACCAGACAGCATATGCTCAGTAGAGCTTAGCTCTTATTATATGGGTAAATAGTTAATTTTATGAGCCTCCATTGTCTTATAGACAAATAAAAATACTAATATCTACTTTGCTGTGAGTTTTAAATTAAATACATTAATGTAGGTAAAATTTAAAATGTTGGTTAATTCAGGTAAAATTGCCTAGAACACATTTGATATAGGTGAAGACTCAGAGCTATGTCTCTCCCTCAGTGTCTTGAGGTTAAGTAATGTTTCCCTTGAACCCAGTTGCCATTTTATGGAGTAGATAAAGAGTGGCAGAGTGACAAATAACCATTATAGGGAATTTGAAATGACTTCCCAAAGGGTTCTGAAATAATTAGAAAAAAAATAAATATTTTTAAATTGAACATGAATAAGACATCTTTAAATTCGCATGTGTAAATTCCTTCCATCTAATCTGTAGGACAGGCATTTAAAAAGAATTGTAATAACAGATAGTAATAACTCTAAAGTTTTGCTCCCCTTAATTGTAACATGCAAGCTTTGACTTCCCTGTTAGAATAATACTTAAAGTGTTTATGGTAAATTTCTAAATGTAAATATTCCTTGTGCTTTTAATTTTTATTTTAGACAATATAATAGTGATGTTCTTTACATCAATTCAATTCAATTCAACCATGTAACTTGGTTTACATCTTTGGAAGTGTGAATTTCTATTAGCATGTTCCTTGAAAACATGAATAAAAAATATATAACAGTTGTAGGCTAGCAGAATTTTGATTCTTTTTTATTCCTCCCTATCTTCATGGTGCCATAGGAGTTTCATTTCCAGTTGCAAGAATCTTACTAATATTAAGGCTATACATGCTTAATACTTAGCAAAATGTCTTTTCTAGTCATCTTCATTTGTTGTTTGGTTAAGTGCTTCAGGCCTGCTTGTACTTTAACACTGTGCAAGAGACATAGTAAATCTATATGTGATAACTTCCAGGCTGAAGCATGCAGACTGCATCAATAAAAGGATGTTATGTCATCTGTAAATTAGGCAGCAATTGGCCTCAGCCATAACTCATTTAAGTATAGCTTTTTGTCATTCTCTTTGATACTAAAGGATGTTCATAGGCTTATAATTGACAGAAAGGATTAATTTGTTCTGATTATAGTGTAATAAGCAAAGCAATGAATAGATTCTGATTTTTTTTTAATTGGACTATTAGACTTTGCTTGGTCACAAATACAGGGAATTGCTGAGATTACAAAATTCCCTCTGAAAGAAGAGAATTATTTCTTTGAGCTCCACTAAATTTCCTAAAGTGTTCATTGAGGAAGAATTATACTTCATTTAAATAAGGCAGTCTTAGGGCACCTGGGTGGCTCAGTGGGTTAAAGCCTCTGTCTTCAGGTCAGGTCGTGATTCCAGGGTCCTGGGATCGAGTCCCACGTTGGGCTCTCTGCTCGGCAGGGAGCCTGCTTCCCCCTCTCTCTCTGCCTGCCTCTCTGCCTACTTGTGATCTCTGCCTGTCAAATAAATGAATAAAATCTTTAAAAATAAATAAATAAATAAATAAATAAATAAAGCAGTCTTTCTAAATAAATAATAAATTCATTTGTTATATCACACCCAACCCTGGAAATTACAAAGATTGTGCTATTACTGAAAGGACCATATTTATTTACTTTTGTTTTTATTGTTATTTCCACCGAACTTCTACCTGAAATTTATATTAATGACCAAGTGTAGTTTTTAGGAGCTATTGTCTGTAAAGCTGAAAAGGTGTTTTGAAATGTATGTGAAAAAACAAACAAACAGGGGGCTTTCCTTTACTCCTAGCAAGCTTGAAGGAAAAGAAAGGTCAAGTCTTAATGGAAAGACTGCTGGAATTTGTGTTATTGAGGCTGTAGTTTGTACTGTGGGAAAGAATATAGTCCAGTGCAAAAAGCATTTGAATAGTCAGAGACTGGGAATTGAGGTATCCCCTCTGCTCTGCCATCCTTTAGGCATGTGAGGAGTTTACCAAACTCAGGTTCAGTTTTCTCTTCTGTAAGATGCCCTGCCTACCTTCAGAACATCCTCTGATTCTTTAATACCATAAATCAAAGTAAAGTAAAAATATTAGAGGAGAGAAAATTGCCTCTATTCAATGATTAAAATATAGCACTTCCCATATAAGCATTTTATTTTTTTCTATCCAGTGATAATCCTTTTTTCTTGCAAAAGCTTCCCGAAGATAGTGACTGGGTGTAAATATTCTATTAGTTTAAGGAATTTCAGAAACATATAACAAACTAGGGCACAAATACATATGGGAACACAAAAATCCCAAAATAAATTGTATATTTCAGCCCAAACCAGGAAAAGAGTTAGTTTTTGAGTTCAAAATACCCTTCAAACCCACCTGCTTAATGTAAAGTATATTTTGTAGCAAGTATATTTTGTATACTTGTATATTTTGTATCAAGTATAAAAAAGTATATTTTGTATCAAGACTATAGCAAAATTTTTATTACAAATTGATTGGAAGCTAGAAATATATTTACAAAAATGTACTTAAAATTCCTTACCATATCTCATTTGAGTAGATAAGGAATCACATAATGAACTGGACTACAGAAATTATCTGTGTTATCTTTACATTTGTATGTAAAGTTAAGACTACATGTAAAATATTACTATGACTAGAATATTCTTTAAAAATAATGCTCTTCATAAAAATCACCTCATTGTTCACCCTGAATTCAAATAAGTGGATTTATTATAGAGTATAATTACCCAATAAATAAAATTATTTGATAAAAACTTAATACATAATAGAACATAATAGAAAGTCAACATAATAGAAAGTCAACTGAGTTAAAGCTTTTTATTTTGAGGAAAAGAAAATTGTTTAGATTTATAGGACAAGAATATGGAATTTATTACTTTTAACCATCAACAATAGCAGCTATTTTCTTTTAATTAATATGTAGAAATTTTTCATGAAACACTATAGGGTCTACTGTTAAGGAAATTTAATTGTATTTATTATCCTAAACTTATTAAGAGGGATGGGGAAAATAAATATATTTCATTAAAATTTTTTGACAATGAGGGACGCCTGGATGGCTCAATTGGTTAAGCAGCTGCCTTCGGCTCAGGTCATGATCCCAGGGTCCTGGGATCGAGTCCCACATCGTGCTCCTTGCTCAGCAGGGAGCCTGCTTTCCCCCTTCTCTCTGCCTGCCTCTCTGCCTACTTGTGATCTCTGTCTGTCAAATAAATAAAATCTTTAAAAAAAATTTTTTTTTGACAATGAAAATATTTTTAATCAGAAAATCCAGGGACGCCTGGGTGGCTCAATTGGTTAAGCGGCTGCCTTTGGCTCAGGTCATGATCCCAGCGTCCTGGGATTGAGTCCCACATCGGGCTCCTTGCTCAGCGGGGAGCCTGCTTCTCCCTCTGCCTCTGCCTGCCACTCTGTCTGCCTGTGCTCGCTCTCTCACTCTCTCTCTCTCCGACAAATAAATAAAATCTTTTTTTAAAAAAAAAAAAAGAAAATCCAGTAATGCTCAAATTCCTAAAGAACTCTAATAACATGAAAAAAGTAATACATTGCAGGGAGTAGTTCTGGCTTTCATTATAAATATTTTGTCGCTCTTTTTTTCACACCATCCCCAATTTCCACAAAACTTACTACCACAGGATACCTATTTATTTAATGCTACTTGTGAACATTTAGCAATATTGTTGTTATATCCAGGGCTCAATAAATATTTGTGGAGAGAAGCAATAAATGAAAACTAGGATCTGGGGGCACCTGGGTTGATCAGTCGGTTAAGTGGCTGGCCTTAGGCTCAGGTTATAATCCCAACGTCCTGGGATCCAGTTCCACATCAGGCTCCCTGATCGATGGCTTCTCCCACTCTCCCTGCTTGTGCACACTCTCTGTCTCTCTCTCTCTCTCTCTCTTTTTCTCAAATAAAAAAAATAAAGTCTTAAAAAAAAGAAAACTAGAATTTTATATTATTTATAAGTTTAGGTTCAATTTTGTCTTATACTTACTAAAATAAAAACCTTTGAGGTGTCCCAGGTTTGATATTCTCTGGTTTTTTAATCTCTAGTTTTAAGGATTTACTTTCCAAAATGTTTTTGATTTTAAGTATTTCCAGTTTTGCTTTAAGAAGACACACCCTCCAGTAGTTTGTCATACAGATCTTGAAATGTTCTAACCTTCATGTAGATTACAATCATCATTATTCTTTTTAACATCAGGAGTCTTTTGGTTCTTCTGCAGTTACTCAGGCAGAGAATCAAATAGTATGCAATATTGGGTTTGGGATCCATTTTATACACATAAATCGGATTTGTGTATATATCCTAAAGATATATATATATATATATATATTCATATATATATATTCATAAAGATCAATCAATCAATCATCCATCCATCCATCTATCTATCTATATTCCTAGTGCATTCAATGCTATTTCACATCCTTGTGCCCTGAAAGGAAAGGCAATCTTATAAATCTAAAAGATAAACCAATAAACAGCAAATGCTATGTAAAATAGTCAACTAACAGACTGAACAAATGCGTGCCTATTTAGTGCAGTCATTTTACGATAATAAATACTGGTCATTGATATACAAGGAATCATACTCTTTTAATGACTTAGCTGCAGGTAGAGTGCAAATTAGAAGCTTTTGAAAAATTCATTAACCATTTGACCTATTAAGTAACTTTTAGTTCACTAAAGAAACTACTATAAGTGGAGAAGGGTTTTGATTATATAAAGAGCCCTCTCTCTCTCTATATATATATATAGTGAGAAACAGATCTACATCACTTATGTCTTCATTGTTTGAACTAGAATGCTATTCTTGAAAGGTGCAACTTCAGCTGCATTAAGTCCACAAAAATCCTTGAATAGTTACTTATATAGATTCTTTAGGCTCTAATGCAGGCTCACAATAGAGTCAGAGCCTGAACCTGACCGAGAATAGCTAATATCCTGAGAATTCCATTCCCTTCCATTCTTATTCCTAAATCCCATGTCCTATGATCTGTTTTGGTAGTCCTCAATCCTTCAAAGCAAAGAAATCCAATTGACATAATAAAATCAGAAAGAGCTGGAATCTATTTATTATTCTCTAGTCACTTGCCATATGACTTTGTACAGCTACTAAATTTGTCTAAACTTAATTTCTTCATGAATAAAGACTGATGTTTATTTCCTAGTATAGTTATGAATCTTTAACTCTATACAGTACATGGCACATAATAGACACTGAATAAATGTTGTGGAACTTTCCATCATACTACATTTCATACTCACTTCCTTTGTGATATTTACTGTACTGCACTGTATTATTATATAATTATGTAACTGTATTTTTTGTTATAATGTTGTTTGCAACTAAATATGTTCTCTTAACATCTTTGACTTCTCAATGTTTAGGAATAGCATAAATAGCTAGTATCTCTCTCTCTATGTATGTATCTCTTTCTCTCCTCTCTTTCTCTACACACACACACACACACACACGTGTGTTGTTATTGTTGAATGGATAAATTATAGCAATTGATTGGCAACTACAGAAATTAAAGCTTCTCATGGAGCAATTAAACTATTTAATTAAATAGTGTATTAGAAACATGCTTGGCATAATAATCAAAAAAAGGTTTAGCTATATTATTATTATAAAATGATCTCTGATAAATAAAGTTCTAAGGGAAGCTCAGTGTGGATTACATTTGTGGATTGAATAAGAAATTACAAGACGGTTAACATATAATCTGAGTCCTTAAGGAGAAGTAAAGATTTACCAGATCCTATTGCATGTACCTGGATAAAAACATCATATTCTTTTAAGCATTTGTAATTCCAAATGGCACATAATAGGTATCTATCTGTGCAACTAATATTTAACACATTGAAAGTAATAAAATGTAGATGGGATTAAACTAGGAGACATCCTGCCACTGGATGGTAAACATGCTTCCTAACTTAGAATAACGTATTAATTCAAAATACTTAAACTATGAGATAGAGAATCTAAAATAGCATACTTTCAAGGTTAATTTTCAGTGTCATTCTCTTAAACAAGTCATTCCTCAGTTCTGGTAGCCTTTCAAAATTCATATCAAGGTACCATCAAATATGCTATCACTAACTTTTTTCAACATGCAAACAAACTCTCAAAACTGATGTTACGAGAAAACGTAAGAAATTTTTATGGTAGCAAAGCATGGATGTATACTCCGTGAGATGTGAAAGAAAGCTGTCCTTATTATGTCCTAAAACAGATTGGAAAGGATTTACCCTACTACTGATTAATGAGAAATGGTAAAGGTTATTAAAATATGTGGATGTAAAAAAAAATGTTGTACTTGTTTCTATGAATTGTGATACAAGGGAAAGTCATCAACAGAGTAACTCTATCAAGGGACTGTTGTTTAATCCTCAGTCATTAAAAAAAACAACAGTAATGACCACTAACACAGCAAACAAACAGCAAGTAAAACAGCTTCTGGCCTCTCCTATGAAAAATATTTTAGTGGAAAATTTTATCCAAAATTTAATTATTAAGAACTCAGAAACACTCTTCCCTATCAACAGTACCCTGATCCCAAGGGGGGATTTTTCAAAGACCTCAAAAGTTCTAGATTTGGGAAAGGCGCTTCCTGAGATTCTGATATTCAGTTGTAAATGCTATACTCAAGAAAAATCATATCTCTGGTTCCTTTAAATTAAAAAAATCTGTGATATTAAGGGAAAAAAGAAAAATGAAATGGCAGTTGGCCGTGCCTTAATGATTTAACTTGGCATCTGGTCAAATGACCTGGGCAAATGTTCTTTTGAAAAATGTCATAGAATTTTTATTAATGATGAATATTTAAGGTCTCAAACCATACTCATCTTAAAGAAGACTACTTTAGCAATCTAAGTTCTGTCAAAACTGGATTTTGAATGACTTGACCCTCATAATAATTGAACTAGTTCTGCATGTAAATGTAGTCTAAATCACCTTTCTGTCAAGTATCCAAATTCTTTTGTTGAATATGAACAAAACAGTACCAAAAATTAAAGAGTCTGTAAACATTTATTTCTTCAGGAAATGGAGTTGCTGTTCAGTTTCATATTACAATGCTGAATTTTGTGGACTTAAAATTTTTAAAACTGTTTTCACAGACTATGTAATTTTTATAAAAGTACTTATTGTCCTAATACCAGGGGAAAAATTAACAGAAAATATTGGGAGTGAAAAAACTGAATCTTTTTGGTCTTCAAGTGAATAAACAAACTTACAATGACAACAACAATAATCATTCATTTTTAAGATACTTTTATTTAAAGTGAGCATATGTCATATTATAGGCATTTCTTTAGTCTCTCTTTCTTTTTTTTTTTTAAGATTTTGTTTATTTGTCAGAGGGAGAGAGAGCAGGAGGGGGATCAAGGGGAGCAGCAGGCAGAGGGAGAAGTGGAGCCAGACATGGGACTCGATCCCGTGACCCTGGGATCATGACTTGAGCCAAAAGCAGATGCCTAACCAACTGAGCCACCCAAGCGTCCCTCTGTTGTGTCTCTTAGGAATATTCTTATCTACAGCTTCTATGTGAAACTATATAAGACAATGGCACAAGATCCTGGAGCTAGTAAATGATAGAACCAGATTTGAGCAGAATGATTTTTGAAATCAAGTTTAAAAATTCATCATAGTAATTTAAGTTCTGGAATGTGAGAAAACAAGATGCTAATAATCCTGGTGCTTCTACTTATTAGCAGTAAAACTTCCTGCATTGTGACTCCATTGTGCCACAGTTTTCTTATCTATAAAATATGGATAATATCTGTGCCATAGAGTCCTATAAGATTTGTATCTGTGTGATTATAAACTTTTTATTTAAGTACAACCTCTTTTCAAGTTTTTATTTAATTTTCTAGTTAGTTAACAACAGTGTAATATTAGTTTCAGGAGTAGAATTACACGATTCATCACTTACATACAACTTCCAGTGCTCATCACAAGTCCCCTCCTTAATACCATCACCTGTTTAACCCAGTCTCCTACCTACCTCCCATCCAGCAACCCTCAGTTTGTTTTCTATAGTTAGGAGTATATTTAGGGCTTGCCTCCCTCTCTTTTTGTCCTCATGTACATTTGTTTTGTTTCTTAAATTCCACCTCTGAGTGAAATCATATGGTATTTGTCTTTCTCCAACCAACTTATTTTGCTTAGCATAATATACTCTAGCTCCATTCATATTGTTCCAGATGGAAAGATTTCATCTTTTTTATGGTTGAATAATATTATATTATATTAGAATTATAGAAAGACCCCAATGTCCTATGACTGATGAATAAAGAAGATTTTATTATTTTAGCTATTGTTGAAAATGCTGCTGTATATATCAGGGGGCATGTGTCCCTTGAAATCAGTATTTTTGTATCCTTTGGGTAAATACCTAGTAATGCAGTTGCTGGATTGTAGGGTAGTTCTAATTTTAATTTTTTGAGGAAACACTGTACTGTGTTTTCCAGAGTAGCTGCACCAGTTTGCTTACTCACCAACATCTGTTGTGTCCTTTGTTGTTAATTTTAGCTATTTTGACTGGTATGAGGTGATATCTTATTGTAGTTTTTATTTGTATTTCCCTGATGATGAATGATTTTGAGCATATTTTCATGTGTCTCTTAGTCATCTCTATGTCTTCTTTGGAAAAATGTCTATTCATGTCTTCTATCCATTTCATAACTGGATTATTTGTTTTTTGGGTGTTGAGTTCAGTAAATTCTTTATATATTGTGTCAGATATATCATTTGCAAATATCTTCTCCCATTCTGAGAGTTGCCTTTTCGTTTTGTTATTTCCTTCACTGTGTAGAAGGTTCTTATCTTGATGAATTCCCAGTTGTTCATTTTTGCTTTTGTTTCCCTTACTTCAGGAGACATAACTAGTAAGAAGTTGCTACATCTGATGTCAAGGAGGTTGCTGCCTATGTTATCCTATTAGATTTTTTAAATTAACATATAATGTATTACTTGTTTCAGGGGTACAGGTCTGTGAATCATCAGTCTTACACAATTCACAGCACTTACCATAGCACATACCCTCCCTAATGTCCATCACCCAGCCACCGCATCCCTCCAACCCCTCTCCCTTCCAGAAACCCTGAGTTTGTTTCCTGAGATTACGAGTCTCTTAAGATTTGTCTCCCTCTCTGGTTTCATCTTCTTTCATTTTTCCCCTCCCTTTCCCTATGATCCTTCATCTTATTTTTCAGATTCCTCATATCAGTGAGGTCATATGATGATTATCTTTCTCTGACTTATTTCACTTAGCATAATGCCCTCTAGTTCCATCCACATCATTGTAAATGGCAAGATTTTGGATTTTTTGATCACTGCATTATATATATCACATCTTCTTTATCCATTCATCTGTTTTGATAGTTTCCTGTTTCACATTTAGATCTTTTATCCATTTTGAATTTATTTTATGTCTGGTATAAGAAAGTGGTCCAGTTTCAGGGCGCCTGGGTGGCTCAGTGGGTTAAAGCCTCTGCTTTCGGCTCAGGTCATGATCCCAGGGTCCTGGGATCGAGGCCCACATCGGGCTCTCTGCTCCACGGAGAGCCTGCTTCCTCCTCTCTCTCCCTGCCTGCCTCTCTTGCCTACTTGTAATCTTGGTCTGTCAAATAAATAAATAAAATATTTTTTAAAAAAAGAAAGAAAGTGGTCCAGTTTCATTTCATTCTTTGGCATATTGCTCTCCAGTTTTCCCAACACAATTTGTTGAAGAGATATTATTTTTCCCATTGGATATTCTTTCCTGCTATAAGTTCCTGTCAGAGATTAATTGACCATAGAGTTGTGGGTCCATCTCTAGTTTCCTATTCTGTTCCATTGATCTTGGTGTCTTTTTATGCCAATACCATACTATCTTGATGACCACAGCTTTGTTATATAGCTTGAATTCAGGAATTGTGATGCTTCCAGCTTTGCTTTTCTTTTTTCATATTGCTTTGACTCTTCAGGGTCTTTTTTGGTTCCATACAGATTTTAAGATTGTTTGTTCTAGCTCCGTGAAAAATTCTGGTGATATTTTGATAGGGATCACATTAAATGTTGAGATCTTGACTAGTATAGACATTTTACCAATATTTGTTTTTTTCAATCCATGAGCATGGAATGCTTTTTCCATTTCTTTGCATCATCTTCAATTTTTCATAAGTGTCTTATAGTTTTCAGAGTTCAGATCTTCTACCTGCTTGGTTAGGTTTATTCCTAGGTATTTTATTGGTTTTTGGTGCAATTGTAAATGTGATTGCTTCCTTGATTTCTCTTCCTTTTTTTTTTTAAGATTTTTTTGGTTTATTTTGAAAGAGAGAGAGAGAGAGAAAGCACACAAGCAATAGGGACAGAGGGAGTGGGAGAGAGAATCTCAAGCAGAATCTACACCAAGCATGGAGCCTGACACAGGCCTCTACCCTATGACCTTGATATCATGACTCGAGCTGAAACCAAGAGTCAGACGCCCAATGGACTGCACCATCCAGGCACCCCTTGATTTCTTTCTGATGTTTAATTATTGGTGTATAGAAATGTCACACATTTATGTTCCTTGATTTTGTATCTAGTGATTTTTTTTAATTTGTGTATCACTTCTAGCAATTTTTTCATAGAATCTTTCTGGTTTTCTATATAGAGTATCATGTCATCTGTGAAGAATAAAAGTTTGACTTCTTCATTGCTGATTTGGATGCTTTAATCTCTTTTTGTTGTCTGATTACTGTGGCTAGTACTTCCAGTACCATGTTAAATACCAGTGGTAAGAGTGGACATCCATGTCTTGTTCCTGACCATACAGGAAAAACTGTCAGGTTTTTCCCCATTGAGGAAGATATTAGCTGTGGGTCCTTTGTATATAACCTTTATGATGTTGTGCTGTGTTCCCTCTAAACCTACTTTGTTGAGGGTTTTTAAGAAGAATGGATGTTATACTTTGCCAACTGCTTTTTCTGTATCTATTGAGAGGATCATATGGTTCTTATCCTTTTTTCTATTAATGTGGTATATCATGTTGATTTATTTGCAAATATTGAACCATACTTGCAGCCCAGGAATAAACCCCAGTTAATCATGGTAAATGATTCTTTTAATGTACTGTTTGATTTAATTTGCTACTATTTTATTGAGAAATTTTGCATCCATGTTCATCAGGTATATTGGCCTGTAATTATCTTTTATAGTGGGGTCCTTGTCTGGTTTTAGGAATCAAGGAATGCTAGACTTATAGAATGAGTTTGGAAGTTCTTCAATTTCTATTTTTTTAGAACAGTTTTGAAAAGAATAGGTGTCAACTCTTCTATAAATGTTTGGTAGAATTTACCTGGGAAGCCATCTGGTCCTGTACTTTTGTTTTATGGGCTATTTTTGATTATTGATTCCATTTCTTTGCTGGTTATCAGTGTGTTCAAATTTTCAATTTCTTCCTATTTCAGTTTTGGTAGTTTATATGTTTCTTTTTTTTTTTTTTAAAGATTTTATTTATTTATTTATTTGACAGATAGAGATCACAAGTAGGCAGAGAAGCAGGCAGAGAGAGAGGAGGAAGCAGGCTCCCTGCCGAGCAGAGAACCTAATGTGGGGCTTGATCCCAGGACCCTGGCTGGGAACATAACCTGAGCCGAAGGCAGAGGCTTTAACCCACTGAGCCACCCAAGTGCCTCAAGTTTATATATTTCTAAGAATTTATCCATATCTTCCAGATTGCTCATTTTGTTGATGTAAAATTTTCATAACATTCTCTTATAATTGTTTTTCTGTGGTGTTGGTTGTAATCTCTCTTCTCTCTTCACCATGGGAATTCAGCAACTCCATAAAGCATAATGCATTCATATGATAGGAGTCCCAGAAGAAGAAGAAAGGAAAAAGGGGACAGAAATTTTATTTGAGGAAACTATAGCTGAAAAATTCCCTAATCTGGGGAAGGAAACAGACACCCAAATCCAGGAGGCACAGAGAATTCTCATCAAAATTAACAAAAGCAGGCCAACACCAAGACATATCATAGTAGAATTTACAAAATATAGAGATAAGGGAAAAATTCCTGAAAGCAGCAAGGGAGAAGTCCCTAACTTACAAAGGAAGATGAATAAAGTTAACAGCAGATTTCTTCACAGAAACTTGGCAGTCCAGAAGAGATTGGAATGATAGGGGAAACTGCAGCCAAAAACACTTGGAGCAAGGTTGTCATTCAGAATAGAAGACAAGATAAAGAGTTTCCCAGATAAACAAAAACTAAAAGAGTTTGTGACCACTAAACAAGCCTGCAATAGATATCAAAGGAGACTCTTTAAGTGGAAAATGCCAAAAGTGGCAAAGACTAGAAAGGAACAGAGAAAATCTTCAGAAAAAACAACTTAGCAAGTAAAATAATTCCCTAAGCCTACACTTTTGATCCAATATTTTTCTTTCCCTCTTCTTTTCAACTTCACTTTTTTCCATAATTTTACCTTCTATATCACTTACTGGTTCCTCTACACTTCCATCCTTGTGGTCATTACATCCAGTTGGGTTCACATCTCAGTTAGAGCATTTTTTATTTCAGCCTGACTAGTTTTTAGGTCTTTTATCTCTGTGGTAAGGAACTCCCTGGTGTATTCTATCTTTTTCTCAAGCCTGGCTGGTATCCTTATGATTGTTGTTTTAAATCCTAGGTCAGGCATATGACTTATATCTGTTTTGATTAGATCCCTGGCCATGACCCTTTCTCATTCTTTCTTTGGGATGAGGTCCTCTGTCTTGCATTTTGTCTAGGTCTCTGTCTTCTTTTGCATGTTAGGAAAGTCTATTATGTATCCTGCCCCTAAGAGTTATGGCTTTTTTAAGAAGAGGTCGTATAATGTCCAGGGCTTCACACTTCAGCGTGTGTTTCTGGTGTATGCTGTGTGCACTCTGCTGCTGTGTTTTTGGCTGTTCTTTCCCTCAAGTCATCCTTTTCAGAGTTTCTCCTTGCCTGCAGTGGGGAGTGTTTGGACCTTTGTTAGAGTGTGGCAAGTTTTAACTAGGTATACTCTGATTTGCTTGTTAAAAGAGACCTGATGCTATTTCCACTAGAGCTGAAGCTTTGTAGCACTCTATGGTCAGTAGATGTTGTGTGAGCAGTCAGTCTATGTTGGTTTTCTGGGCAAGGGCCTGCTGTTCTAGTTCTCAGGAACACTTGCCCTAGTAAAGAAGCACCTACATGGCGTGGGGGTAAGGGTTCCTGGTGTAAGCCTCCTGGTGTAAGTTTAGGCCTCCACTGTTGGTGCTGTGGTGCTTCCTGAAATAAGTTTATGCTGAGGAGCAGGGGAAGAAAATGGTGTGAGCCCTATCCCTCATCCCCACAGAGGAGAGTTTGCAACTGCCATTGTCCAGGAAACCCTCTCAGAAGTAGGAACAATGTCCCCTTGTGTGTCCCCAACATCCCTTAGATCTCTGTCTTCACCCTGTGTCCGGACAATCTGCCTGCCTGGCATCACAATGCACCTTTGTTTTATCCTAGGCATGCTGATTGAGTTTTTAAAGTCCAAACATTAGGTACCTAGCATGTCAGGGACCCAGCAATGCACAAACTCAGACTGGGCTTCTGGGGGAAGGTCTCACCATGTTGGGGCTGGTTTAGAGTTGTCCTAGAAGGGCTGTCATACCAACACACAAGAGCTTGGAGTTTGGAGTAAAGCTCAGCAAGGAGCCTTTGTCCACATTAGCTGCCTTTGGCAGGTGTCCATGTGCCTATGCTAATGCATGGGGGAGCATAATGGCACCCACCAACTCTTTTGTCTCCAGAGATGCTATGCTACCCCTCTCATGCACTCCGGGAAGAGGGAACCATCTCTTCCTCTGTGTCCCAGGGGATCTCCAGATCACATCATCTGCTGCTGGGCTTCTGCCTTCCTTTTCCACAGGAGCACTGCAGTGCCTGCTGGACTCAACACCAGCCATAGCACAGACCTCTAAAACTCCAGTCTTTGAGCTCTGCTTGTTGTAAAACTCAAGATAATCAGCTCTCTTGTTTTCCCAGTCAAAGGCTTTGTTTTTCTTATGCGATTCCCTGTGTGCTTCTCTCTGTCTTTCTCTGTCTCTTTTCCTCCACCCCTCTCTCTCTTCTCTCCGTGATCAGAACTCCCTCCCCTCTGTACCACCCACAGTCCTTTTCTCCCCTAAAGTGGGTGTTTAGAATGATTTTTATTTCTTCAGCTGTGCTCAAGAAATGAGGCAAACCTAGGTTTCTCCTACAACTCTGTCATCTTCCCAACCTCCTTCCTGTAAGAATTAGATGAGAAGATACATATGATGCTCTTAGAAGACTGTGGCACATATCACTCAATGCTTTATTTTTATTATCATTACTATTATTAGCATTACTATTACATCATTATTTATTGCTTTATTTCCTTTTAGCAACTATTTTTGTTTACTTTTTAAAAATTTTTTGGTCACTTTCAGTTTCTTTTTCTATTTATTTTCCTCTTTTTATTTATTTATTTTTAAAGATTTTATTTATCTATTTGACAGGCAGAGATTACAAGTAGGCAGAGAGGCAGGCAGAGAGAGAGAGGGAAGCAGACTCCCTGCCGAGCAGAGAGCCCGATGCGGGGCTCGATCCCAGGGTCCTGGGATTGAGCCCTTCATCGGGCTCCTGCTTAGCAGGAAGCCTGCTTCTCCTTCTCCAACTCCCCCTATTTGTGTTCCCTCTCTCTCTATGTCTCTCTCTCTGTCAAATAAATAAAATCTTTAAAAAAATTAATTCCAGTATAGTTGCCATACAGTGTTGAAACATTAGTTTCAGGTGTATAATATAGCGATTCAACAATTCTATACATTGCTCAGTGCTCATCATGAGACGTGTACTCTTAAACACCTTCACCTATTTCACCCATCCCTTCCCCCCCCCACCTCCCTTCTGGTAACCATCAGTTTGTTCTCTATACTTAGGAGTCTGTTTTTTGGTTTGTCTCTTTTTCCCTCCTTTGTTCATTTGTTTTGTTTCTTAAATTCCACATATGAGTAAAAGCATACGGTATTGTCTCTCTAACTGACTTATTTCACTTAGCATTATACTCTCTAGATCCATCCATGTTGTTGCCAAATGGCACAATTTCATTCTTCTTTTATGGCTGAATAATATTCATATTCAGACATACATACATGCATGTGTACATCTATTTATCTATTATCTACTATCTATAATCTATTATCATCCTTTATCCATTGAGGGACGCTCAGGCTACTTCCATAATTTGACTATTGTAAATAATGCTGCAATAAACAGAAGTGCATATATCTTTTCAAATTAATGTTTTTGTATTCTTTGGGTAAATACCCAGTAGTAGGATTACTGGATCATATGGTATTTCTGTTTTTAACTTTTTGAGGAACTTCTGTACTATTTTCCACAGTGACTACCTCAGTTTGCATTTCTACCAACAGCTCATGAGGGTTCCTAGCAGCTCTTTTCAGTTACAGTTGTTACATTTTATAAATTATAGGGATATAACAAATAACTTGGAATTTATCATAGGTTAGTATAATTTCAGAAGGTAAAATTCTGGTATGCCAGAAATTAGGGAATTCCTGCCTCTATAATATGTAATTAGGAAATAATCAGAAATATATTCCTAACAATATTACTGCATGCTTAGTCTAAATAACAATAACAATCACAACAACAATAATAAAATACATGGAATTAAAATGTAAAAGTAAAACAAGTACATGTACCCCAAATTTTGTTGATTCTACATATACTATATGAAAGAGTGGGTCAAGGAGAAAAAGAGGAAAGAAAAACACAAAGCTATTGAATGCTTGCATATGTCCAATTCTATGTTGCTCCTACTCTGCCTACCTTTCCAGGCGTATCTCATCTGTGTTCTTTCTCTTCATTCAGTTTCCCATACTATGTATTGCTCCCCTGACACAGACTTTCCACACAATTCTCTCTTTTTCAAATGTTCCTCTTGAACTTCTTCACTTGGTTAACACAAAATCACCCTTTAGATCATAACTGAATCATCAATGACTTGTTTTTAGAAAAGCCTTCTCTGACAGAGCAAGATCTGTACTATAGGCTCTACAATCAAGTGCCTCTCTTTCAAAATGATCATTATAGTTGCAACTTTATATTTATTTGTGCTTTTTGATTATTGTCTGGCTTGCCTCTTGATTGAATTAATAATAGCTAATTTGTGTTAAATATTCTCTAGGAAGTATATGTTGTTTAATGTGTTTTATATACATTAACTAATTAAACTTCTTATAGTAACCTAAAGAGTGAGTTCATTGTTAATACCACTGTACAGAAAATATCAAGTACATTCTCCAAGGTCACAAACTGATAAGACAGGATTCAAATCCAGGCTTTACATTCAGAGTACATTCTTTTAATCATTTCATTTGCTACCTCTTAGGAGCTGCAAAAGGATTGATGTTACCACTATTGTATCCTTGAGAATGAGCACAGTGATTGAATGCAAATTGGTAGAACCTCATTAAAAAATATTTTGGCATTATCTATCAAAATGTAAAGTGTACTTACATTTTGAACCAGCAATTCTATTTCTAGGGCTATCTTGCACACAAATGGTCCATGTGCTCAAAATACAGGTGGAAGGATATACATTGCTTTACTGTATATAGTCGCAATACGCTGAGGCAATGGCATGGCAGAGTCAATCAGAAGACTGAACAAATACATCACAATGTATCCATATGAGTAAATACTTTATGGTCATATAAAAATTAGAGCTATATTTCTGGCATAAAATGTACCCAATATATAAAGCTAAACAAATAAGTGAGGAATAAAACAGTATATAAAAGCTTATTACCATTTTTAAGGTGTATATATGCATGTATATAATCAGAATATCTGGAAAGATACAAGAAATTGTTAATAGTGATTTCCTTTAAGAAGGAGAATAGAATCATTAGGGTCAGTAGTAAAGTCACTATTTCTCAATGCCCATTATATCGTATTGTTTTCTTTTTCTAATCACATATATTGCTTTTTTTTAATTTCAAAAATAGTAGCTAGTGGGTTAAGGCATTATAATAACTCAAGGAGAATGTGTCAAAGAAAAATTATAAGGCAAGTACATAATCTCTTTAAAGCATGTATATCATTTCTCATCAAGGATTATCTACTAGAAATGGAAAAAAATAGTTGAAAACTTTAAGGCTCTCTGCATATACAGTGAGAAAGGGGGGAAGCCAGCTTTTTAGTGTACATTTAATAAAAATCTAGGGATGCCTGGGTGGCTCTGTCAGTTAAGCATCTGTCTTTGGCTCAGGTCATGATCCCAGGGTCCTGGGATTGAATCCCACATTGAGCTTCTTGCCCAGTGGGGAGCCTGCTTCTCCCTCTGCCAGCCACTACACCTGCTCTCTCTCTCTCTCTCTCTCTCTCTCTCTTTCTGACAAATAAGTAAATAAAATATTTTTTAAAAATCTGGGGGTAGCCACTTTCACATAAAAATTGGGTAATGACTCATCTTCAGGAAGATGGTTTTTTCTTTAACAAAGCACACTCAAGGGCATTTGGGGAAGTAACAATGAGCAACCCAACTCCCACACCCTTGGCCTCAAAGTCACAAAAAAATGAACTTAGAGCTGAATTTTATTCAATATAAATTAAATAAATCTTGGGTTTTCTTGAATAGCTTTTTGTGAGGGGACTATAAGTAAATGAAGAGTGTCCAGGGCAAAAGAGGTCCCAGAGTAACAAATCAGATTGTTCAATGATTATTACTAGGTACAGTGATAGTCAACATTTAATTTTTAGTTGTTTCCTTTTCTCCAAATCTTTTGGAGAAGATGACTACACAAACTAACCTACACAAAAGGTGCTTTGGAATAGTAAAAATAAAATGAAGTTGTTGTCATGGTGAATATAAATTATAGGACCAAGAAGGATGGTTAAGCACATCTGGCTGCAGGTTAAGAAAAGCAGGGGGCAGAGTAGACTAACAACAGAAACATTACCTCTTTTTTTTAAATTTTTTCTCATACAACTGAAATTCCTTAAACATACTGAAAGGCTTCTAAAATTCCCAAAGTGTAGGAAGAGGGCATTGAGGCATTTAAAAATATTTTAAATATGATATATCTTATAAAGGTGAAGAATTAAGACTTATACTTGGAGAGCTCAGAAAGAGTGCTACCAAAGTAAAAGAATGTTTACTTTAAATTTTACTTTAAGTTCTAAAATAAAATGCCAGAATTTTATCTTTTAAAATCTAAATCTATCATAAATTCGTTAAACTGTGTGCAATATTTGGTCATGAGATATACTAAAACCGAAGTAAAGAAATTTTTAATATTTATATTAATATTGTGAAATATAAATTATAGACAGACTAGATTTACAGTCAAACATTTTTCTCAGCATCTTTCTCACTGGGCAGTCCTTACAGTGGTGCATCTGGTGATTTCAACATCATTCTTAAGTACAGGCTGAGGCTACACATCCATCCAACTTTCCGCTTTCATTGAAATAACTTTTATATTACCTGAATTTTTTAGGTCAGCCTAAGTTTTCATTTGCTGAATCTTAGACTTTGATGGTGGAGTGATATAAGAGGGTAAATTTGGATTTAATTAGGAAAATACAATTTATTGAATATAAATGTCTTTGATTGTTCACAGTGGATAATTTCCAGTGAAGGTAACTCTAGAATACTATCTCCTGGACAATATATATGAGAAGATTAATCTGGCAAATCACCACACACAGAAGCATGATAACAATAACAATAAAATCATATTATTAAATCATATTAAATAATATTAAATAATACTAATAGATTATTCTCATTAATTTTGGCTCAAGAGTTATCTGCTTCCCTGAATTATTTTGTTTTTTATTATTTGAGATAGTATTTTCTGCTCTCACTTCCTAAAAAGTTTTTTTTTTCAATTTTGTTTTTCTCTACTCCTGTCAAGTCTGTTTTTCCTATTTGCTTATTTTTAAGCTCCTATTATTTTTTTCAATTTTTATTTTTTACATTTGATCAGAGAATCTAAGTTTGGAGAAAAATTTTATAATATTTATGCCAATATATAATTTTTATTTATTTATTTTATTTATTTTTATTTCTTTTCAGTGTAACAGAGTTCATAGTTTATAATTTTTAAATGTTTTTATTTAAATTCAATTAGTTAACATACAGTGTAATATTAGTTTCAGATGCACAGTATAGTGATTCAACAATTCCACTGATGGTTGTTAAGTTTGAACTATTCTTTTCTCCTCTCCTCCCTACATTTTAGGTATATGCTTTTTATTTTATATCTTTTTTCTTGTATTCCTTGGCTCAGTTTTAGAGAAATATTCATTTTTACTGCTTGTGTTTCCTGCCTTTATACTGTCACTTTTGGTCTCTCATTTCCACTCAAAAATCCCTTTTACTATTTCATGCAGGTCTGGTTTAGTGGTCAAAAGCTCTTTTAATTTTTGTTTGTCTGGGAAATTATTTATCTTTCCTTCTATTCTGAAAGATACCCTTTCTGGATAGAGTATTTTTGACTGAGTATTTTTGACTGAAGATTTTTCCCACTTAGAACTTTGAATATATCATGTCACTCACTTCTCGCTTGCCAAGTTTCTGCAGAAAAATTTCCAACTAGGCCTATGAGTTTTCTTTTGCAAGTTAATAACTTCTTTGGTCTTGCTGCTTTTAAGAGTTTTTTTCTTTATCACTTTATTTTGTAAATTTAATTACAGTATGTCTTGGTATTGACCTGGCTTTGTTGATTTTGATGGGAGTTTTCTGTGCCTCCTGGATCTGGATGTCTGTTTCCTTCCCCAGATTAGGAAAATTTTCAGCTATTATTCCTTCAAGTAAATTTTCTGCACCCCTTTCTCTCTCTTCTCCTTCTGGGACTACTATAAGAGGAATGTTATTACATTAGGTGGAGTCACTGAGTTCCCTAAGTCTATTCCTATGTTACATAATTCTTTCTCTCTTTTGTTCAGCTTCAATGCTTCCCATTACTTTGTCTTCTAGGTCATTATTTTCTTCTTCTGCTATTCCAGTCTATTGTTCATTGCATGAAGCATGTTTATAATCTGATTTATTGCACTCTTAATCTTTGATTGATTCTTTTTTCTCTTTTATCTCTGTGGTAAGAATCTCAGTGATGTCTTCTATTCTTTACTCAGCCCAGTGAGTATCCTTATGTTTGTTGCTTTAAATTCTCCGTCAGGCATCTTATTTATTTCTATTTTGCTTAGATCTGTGGATGTGGATCTTGTTCTTTCATTTGGTATAAATTCTTCTGTCTTCACATTTTATCTAAGTCTCTGCCTTTTTCTCTATGTTAGAAAAGCCAGTTATGTCTCCTGCTCCTGAATGTAATGGCCTTATGAAGAAGAGGTCATGTAATATCCAGGGCCTGTGCTTCAGAGTGTCTCCAGTGTGTGCTGCATGTACTCTGCTGTTATGTTCTGACTGCTCTATCCTTCAGGCCGGTTGTCTGCAGAGGTTCTCCTTGACTGCTGTGGACAGTGTTTGGTCCCTGGCATGAATAGGGTGAGTTTTAACTTGATGTGCTCTTGTCTGCTTGTGATGTAAGAACTGTCACCACCTCTACTGGAAATGAGGCCCTGTAAAAATCTGATCAGAGGACTTGGTGTGGGCAGGGATTTTTGCTGATCTCCTTGGGAGGGGCCCACCATTCTGGTATTGGGGCAAGGGTGACTGAGAAGGGAATTCCAACAGCAAGTTAGGCAGTCAGTGTTGGCACTGCACTGCTTCCCAAAGGTGGCTCTGTGTTTATGCTGAAGGATAGGGGAATGATATGGTGCCAGCCAGCTTCTTTGTTCCCAGAGTGGTATCTCCATGAATGCTGCCTCTCAGGGATTTACTCTGAGAAGAGGAAATAATATCCCTCAGGTGTGTGCCTTAGGTGTTTTTCAGATAATTGTTACCACTCTATCTGCCCCTAGGTTGTTTGTCCTGCCTTCTGTCTAGGGGCAGTGCCGTGCCCTCCACAATATCCCAGCCAAGCCCACTGACAAATCTCCCAAGTTTCAAGTTCCACTCATGAAACTCCAAGAACAAGTGCTACATGATTCCACTTGTATGAGGTATAAGAGATTGCAATTTTACCAATCTCTGCCTTTTAATAATAGTTTAATCCATTTACACTTAAAGTAACTACCAATATAGAAGGACTTTCTACTTATATTTTCTACTTAAATATATATATTCTTTGGCCTTTTCCCCCTCATGCCTCCATTACTGGCCTTCTTTTTTGTTTAATTGATTTTAGCTAGAATGTCACTTTAGTCCCTTCTCATTCCATTTTCTGCATGTTTTTGTTGTTATTTTCCTAGTGCTTATTCTGTTGATCACAATAAATATTTTAAATTTATAACAATATAGTTTGAATTAGTATCAACTTCAATATCACAAAAACACCTTTCTGTATAGTTCCTTCCCATTGTATTTTAATTGTCACAAGTTACATCTTTTTAAATCATGTACTGATTAGGGGTAACTGGGCAACTCAGTCAGATAAGTGTCTGCCTTTGGCTCAGGTCATGATCCCAGAGTCCCACATCAGGATCTCTGTCCCTCTGCCTGCCACTCCTCATGCTTGTGCACTCTCTCTCTATCAAATAAATAAAATCTTTAAAAAAAAAAATCATGTGCTGATTAACTTAGACTTATAGTAATCATTTTATGCATTTTTTCTTTTATATAATAAACATTTACAAACCCCAAACATAATAATACTTATTTTAATATATCATAAAATAAATAGTTTTATTTATCTTTGTATATACCTTTACTATTGTTCTTTTTTCTTTGCATGACTTTGAGCTACTATATAACGTCCTTTCATTTCAGTCCAAAAGCCAACCTTTAGCATATTTTGTAGGGTAGTGGGTCTACTATAGCAATGGACTACTTCAGCTTTTGTTTAGTTGATGTCTTAATTTCCCCTTAACTTTTTTTTTTTTAAGATTTTATTTACTTATTTTACAGAGAGAGATCACAAGTAGGCAGAGAGGCAGGCAGAGAGGGGAGGAAGCAGGCTCCCTGCCAAGCAGAGCGCCCAACGTGGGACTCGATCACAGGACCCTGAGATCAATACCTGAGCTGAAGGCAGAGGCTTAATCCACTGAGCCACCCAGGTGCCCCAGTTTCCCCTTAACTTTTAAAAGGATAGTTTTGTTAACAAAGAATTCCTAACTGGTGGTGATTTTTTCCCTTTAGCATTAAAAAAAAAAGATTTATTTATTTGAGAGAGAGAAACAGAGTGAGCATGCAGATGGAGGGGCAGAGGGAGAGAACTCCATCCAGATTCCCCACTGAAAAGGGAGCCTGATGTGGGGCTTGGTCCTAGGACCCTGAGATCATGACCTGAGTAGAAATTAAGATTCAGATGCCTAACTCACTGAGTCACCCAGCGCCCCTCCTTATAGCACTTTAAAAATGCCACCCTTGAACCCTCTTACACTGTTGGTGGGAATGCAAGTTGGTGCAGCCACTTTGGAGAACAGTGTGGAGATTCCTTAAGAAATTAAAAATAGAGCTTCCCTATGACCCTGCAATTGCACTACTGGGTATTTACCCCAGAGATACAGATGTAGTGAAAAGAAGGGCCATCTGTTTATAGCAGCTATGGTCACGGTCGCCAAACTGTGGAAAGAACCAAGATGCCCTTCAACGGATGAATGGATAAGGAAGATGTGGTCCATATACACTATGGGGTATTATGCCTCCATCAGAAAGAATGAATACCCAACTTTTGTATCAACATGGACGGGACTGGAAGAGATTATGCAGAGTGAAATAAGTCAAGCAGAGAGAGTCAATTATCATATGGTGTCACTTATTTGTGGAGCATAACAAATAACATGGAGGACATGGAGAGATGGAGAGGAGAAGGGAGTTGAGGGAAATTGGAAGGGGAGATGAACCATGAGAGACTATGGACTCTGAAAAACAACCTGAGGGTTTTGAAGGGGCGGGGGGTGGGAGGTTGGGGGAGCCAGGTGGTGGGTATTATGAAGGGCACATATGGCATGGAGCACTGGGTGTGGTGCATAAACAATGAATTCTGTTACACTGAAAAGAAATTAATAAAATAAAATAAATTTTAAAAATGCCACCCTCCCTTTCTGGCCTACAGGTTTCTGAGGAGATATCAAAGTTAATATTATTGAGAATGGTTTTTAATTGTGGTAAAAATCAAAAAGTTTATTATCTAAATTTTAAGATCAGCAGAAGATCAAGCCCAGGAATGGACCTGTGAACTTCATTTTTTTCTGGATGTTAATTTTCTTTGTAACTCTGAGGGGAAATACAGTTTTTCAGAGGTGAGTATTGGTCCATGTGGTGGAAAGAAATGTTTTTGTTTGAAGGCAGAGGAACACAGGGAATTCCATTTCATTTCCTTGTGTTAAAAACAGCAAACATCAATCACACACAAATAATAATAATAATAAATGAACAAAAAAAAACCCTGTACAAATAAAACTCCTATAGTCATTATCTTTTATTTTTTTTTAAGTTTACTATATAGTAATATTATTCTATACACATTGTTGGGCAACAGATCTCTAGAAATTTTCATCTTGCAAAACTGAAATTTTGCATCCATTGAACACTGACTCCATTCTTTCCATTTTCTTGTCCCTGAAAACCACAATAGTACTTTCTAAGAATTTGATTATTTTAGATACCTTATGTAAGTGGAATTATCTAGCACTTGTCTTTTTATGGCTTTGTCCACCTTGCAAATATCTTTTTTTTAAGGTTTTATTTAAATTCCAGTTAATTAGCATTCAATGTAATATTACTTTCAAGTGTACAATATAGTGATTCAGTACATCCATACAACACCTGGTGCTCATCACTTTGCATATCTTTAAGATTAATTTATATTGTAACATATGATGGGATTTTCTTTTTTAAGACTGAATAATATTCCATATATATATATATACACAGCATTTTCTTTAACCATTCATCCATAGATGGACATTTAGTTTGCTTCCACCTCTTGGCTATTGTGAATAATGCTGGAGTGAACATGGGTATGCAAATCTCTCTTTAAGATCCTTTTTTTCAAGGCTTTTGTCTATTTATCTAAGGGGTGGAATTGCAAGATCATATGGTATTCCTATGTTTAATTTTTTTGAGGAACCTCCATACTGTTTTTCATGATAGTAGCGTCATTTTACAATTCACCAAGAGTGCACAAGGGATCCAGTTTCTTTACATCTCCCTTGTTATTTTTTTGTGTATTTTTGTTTGTTCTGGGGGATTCCTTTGGTTATGTTTTTGTTTTGTTTTGATAAAGACATCCTAACTGGTGTGAGGTGATATTTTGTTGTGATTGGATTTGCATTTCTCTGATGACTAGTGATGTTGAGCATCTTTTCATATATCTTTTGGCCATTCATGTATCTCCTTTGTAGAAATATCTATTCAAGTTCTATCCACAAGGTTGTTTCGTTGTTGTTGTTGTTATATTATTATTTTTGATGTTGACTTGTAAGAGTTCTTATATGTTCTGAATATTAATCTCTTACAAGATATATGGTTTGCAAAAAAAGTTTACTGTTTTACTCTGGGATTGTTTCCTTTGGTGTGCAGAATTTTTTTTTTTTTTTGATGCGATGTCATTTGCTGATATGTACTTTGGTTGTTTTTGCCTTTGGTGTCATATATATAAGAAATTATTGCCAAATCAAGTGTCATAAATGTTTCCCCCCTATATTTTATTAAGGAGTTTTATAGTTTCAGATGTTTAATCCACTTTGAAATAACTTTTGTATAGGGTGTAAGGTAAATGCCAAGCTATGGTGTTTTTTTTTTTTTTTTATGTTATGTTTGTCACCATACAATACTTCATTAGTTTTTGATGTAGTGTTCCATGATTCATTGTTTACGTATAACACCCAGTGCTCCATGCAATCCATGCCCTCCTTAATACCCATCATCTGGCTCACCCTTCTAAAACCCTCAGTTTGTTTCCCTAAGTCTATAGTCTCTCATGGTTCATCTCCCACTCCGATTTCTCCCCCTTCATTTTTCCTTTCCTTCTCCTAATGTCCTCTATGCTATTCCTTATGTTACACAAATAAATGAAACCATACAATAATTGACTTTCTCTGTTTGACTTATTTCACTTAGCATAATCTCCTCCAGTCTCATCATGTTGATGCAAAAGTTGGGTATTCATCCTTTCTGATGACTGAGTAATATTTCATTGTGTATACGACTACATATTCTTTATCCATTCATCTGTTGAAGGGTTTCTTGACTCTTTCCACAGTTCCTTTTGCATTTGGATGTCCAATTTTCCCAATATCATTTGTTGAAGAAACTGTCATTTCCTCATTGTGTACCCTTGACACCCTTGTTCAAGATCATTTCACCATCTACACAAGGGTTTATTCCTGGACTCTTTATTCTATTCCATTGGACTATATGTCTGGCTTCCTACTAATACTTATGGCTTTGATTACTTTCATTCCTAGTTTGTTGAGTGTTATTGTTATTTGTATTCACTGTGGTAAAATACACATAATGTAAAATTTACCACCTTAACCATTTTGGGGTACATAGTTGAGTGGTATTAAAGACATTCATATTACTGTTCAATCATTAACACCTATCCATCTCCAGAACTCTTTTCAACTTGCAAGATTGAAATTCTATATCCATTAATCAGGAACTCCCCCCCACCAACTTCTCCCTCCCCTGGGCCCCTGGAAATCAACATTGTACTTTCTATCTCTATGATTTTTTACTTCTCTATGTACTTCATACAAGTGGAGTAATACAATATTCGTTTCTTGTGACTGGCTTATTTCACTTAGCATAATGTACTAAAGGTTTACTCATTTTGTAGCATATGTCATAATTCCCTTCCTTTTCAAAGTTGATTAGCATGGACTTACTTTTGTCATTTTGCTATTTGTTTATAAATCTGTTGGCTTAGAACTATATTGTTCATTTGTTACATTTCTGTCCTCTATATGTGTTTAGTTGATTTTTTACAGTAAAATATTTCTATTATTTTCTCATTTTCTATTGCGTATATTCTATAAGTATTTCTATAAGTCTTACCACGGAGGTTGCATGTAACATCCTAATATTATAGCACACTAATTGAGATTTATACAAGTTGAACTTTATTAACATACAAAAACTCTGCTCCTTTACATCTCTGTCTCCATTTCTTTCAGCTGATGAAACAAAATTAGATTTTTATATATTGTTATTTCCAAACAGAAACTAATAATGTTTAAAGTTCATCAGTCTCTTAAATTATATTGAAAGAAAACATGGAGGGGCATTTGGGTGGCTCAGTCATTAGGCTTCTGCCTTTGGCTAAGGTCATGATCCCAGGGTCCTGGGATAGAACCCCACATCAGGCTCCCTGCTCAGAAGGAAACCTGGTTCTCCCTCTTCCACTCCCCCTGCTTATGTTCCCTCTCTTGCTCTGTCTTTCTCTTTCAAATAAATAAATAAAATCTTCAAAAAAAAAAGAAAATGTGAAGTGACAAGACAAAATTACAGTAATATTGGCCTTTAGACTAATAATTTTTAAATTGTATAAGTTTCTTAAACCATATAGAAAACATCTATATTTAACTCATACAATATCTGGGGTCTCTGAGACTTTTTTTTCCCTAAGAATAGGTCATACTTTCTTGTATGTCATGCTTCAGTTTTTTTATGTCAGATATTTGAATATTATAATGTGGTAAATTTTGAAATTAGATTCCTTCAGTCCTCAGGATTTGTTGTTGTAGGTTATTGCTGTTTGTGTAGTACTTTTCTAAACTAGTTTTTTGAACACTGAATTCTTTGTTGTGTGTTGCCACTGAAGTCTCTAATCCTTAGAGTAGTGGTTGGTTGGTGTTTTGATAGGGATTTCCTTAAATTAAAAAATCAAAAAATAAATAAAATCAAATAATAAATAAGTCAAAAAAAAATAAATCTCAAAAATAAATAAATCAAAGAAAGTACTCTCCCAGTATTTTCAGATTGTCTCATCTTGAAACACCTCTTCAGTGCTTAGCCAGGACATTTAAAACTTGAACTTAGCTTTTACTTCACACTTACATGGAGTCTAAATGTTAGCCAGAGGTGAAAGCTTAGTTTTATCAGGTTTATTCAGACCTTGTATCTAGCCCTAGGATTGCACATGGCCTTGTAGATTTCTTGATAAGCTCAGAGACTTTTCAAAGTCCTTATTCCCCCCATATATCTCCTTTCCCAGTCTATTCAGTCTATACATTACTTGTCCCAACTCTTATCCCTTATCATAGAAAGCTGCACCTTGTATGTTTCAACTTAAGTTCTTTTGACAAATATCACTTGAGAATTCAGGTCATGCCTAGAAAGATCCAAAGTGGGTGAAACAAAAGCAAGACCTTGAGCCAGCCCTCTGTGGAGCTACCCAACAAGTCAAAACACTCCAATTCATTAAGAATGAGATCTGTATTTTTCCCTGTGATACCAGCAATCTTCAAGAGGAATGTGACTGTCTTCATAGTTACTGTTATGCTGGGCATGAATAGATGCTATTAAAAGGTGACTTCGATATTTTTCATCAACATAATTATTGCTGACTAGAAAGACAGTTTTAGAATTCTCTACTCTTCTACTTTCACTGACATCAACACCAATCACTTTTTTTCTGATAATTTCTTCTAGAAATTCTAAACTTCTTTTTACTTTATACTTTTGAATAAAAACAATTGAAATGTTCAAAATATCTGGGATACTGTATTGAAAAAATTCTGTGAATTGTCCATGGACTCTAGAAAAGAGAGCAGTACAGTGTATCAATATTCAATTCATCAGTATTCAGTATTATGAACCAAGTGGTCTTGTTGTTGCTGGCCTTGAGTTTTAGGACTGAGAGAAGATATAAAATGCTTTAACATATATATATATATATATATATATATATATATATATTTTTGTAATACTGCTATGTATTTTTTAAAAATAAAGTTTCTGGGGGTGCCTGGGTGGCTCAGTGGGTTAAAGCCTCTGCCTTTGGCTCAGGTTCTGATCCCAGGGTCCTGGGATCGAGCCCCACATCGGGCTCTCTGCTCCGCAGGGAGCCTGCTTCCTTCTCTCTCTCTCTCTGCCTGCCTCTCTGCCTACTTGTGATCTCTGTCTGTCAAATAAATAAATAAAAATCTTTAAAAAAATAAAGTTTCTGTATTTAGAAGTAATTTTATTAAATATGTAAAAGTTAATTTATGTAAAATTATATTTTATTGAAAATTGAAGTTTTTTATAAATAGTAAATCCCCTTTTCTGTCTTATTTAATGTGATTTTTCCCTCAAATTCTACTTTGTGTGCAGTGTTGTCTCATTGCCTTTTTTCCTATTGTTTGGCTTTGCCTAATACATTCAACCTATCCTTTATGTTTTACTATTCAAGAGTTACTATTTGAGATGTATCATGATAAATAAGATAATGTAATATTTTTAAACTACATTAATAATTTTGCCTTTATGTGGAGATGTTTGGAGTATTTACAGTTAATTTCACAATCATATGTGCTTTTTCTTTATAAAGCTTCTAGGTTCTTTCAATTTTTAAAATGGAATATATGTATCTTATTTTTGTGGGCATTATAGCGTAGTGTTTCCCAAACTTATTTATTTATTTTTACATCAGGGATCATAGGAGATACATGTGATTATCATTTGGAATTGAATGCACAAGACCATTCCTAGCCTTTGCCAGTTCAGTCTTTACTGAACTCTCTAAGGATAAAGGAGACCTCTATTTTGGTTCTCCTGTAACCTGTTAAGAAGAAATTCATATATTACAGTGCACTCTCACAGTCTGGAAGTTCTGTTGAATTGAGCATTTACTGCCATTACCCAGAACCATTCTTAGGGCAAGAGCATGGCAATCTTATTTTGGAGAATATGACTTTTTCTCTACTCCCAGTACATAATTTTAGGTGGGATTTGCACACTTTTCCTGGGTTTGTAGACATGTGACAGAGGCTAAACTAATTTGGATGTTCTATTACATCCACCACAGTGGTTGGATGAGACAAGTGATCATTCTAAGACAATGAATAATCAGGATTAATAACTTCTACAGACAACACCAAAAAATCTCTCTTCTCTAGGTTTGATAGGGTCAGATTCATATTTGGGCCATGTGCAGTGATCTCGCTGACATTTTACTGTGTGGCTTGCTTGCTGACATACAGAAGAATAAGAGTCAATTGGTGGATCCTGGGGATGTTGTTTTATTCCTGAATTAAGCTATTCTTCAGCCATGCAATTATAAGAGCCAATTAATTCCTTAGCTGATGAAATGATTTGTGACATAGACAAACAATTTATTGTCCTAATAATGGTTAATAATTCTTCTTAACATTTTCAACATGTGTTTATTGTCAATATCAAGAGTTAAGAAATAACATATATCTTGTGTGAGACACATTATATGATTGCAAAAAAATAAGACATCTTACATTCAAAACCAGTATGTTGACTGGTCATTTCTGGGTAGTAGGATTATAACTATTAAATCTTCATATTACTTTGTGATATCTATTTCTTCTCTATTAGAAAAATTATGTGTTCACAATTTACTTTAGAAAATAATGGCACATATTCTCCTTCTAAGAGGCAAAGAGGAAATTTCAGGCCCAATTACAGTGCTTGTAACATTCTATGTCTGATCATTCCCAATACTCTTGTCTTTCTTGTCTACATAATTCAGAACTTTCAATAATCACATAATATGTAACCTTAATATTTTCACCCTGTGCATCGCTGCCTTGCTCCTGCTTCAAAGAACAAGTCTCTTCCAACCAAGCTACTTGTCTTCTTCTTCCTTTCATAGTAACTTTTTCTTATCTCCCTGGCTGAAGTACTCAAGGATCAGATTTTCCCATTACCTAACCAATGCTCCAGTCAAATGTGTAATTCCAAAATATTCTGACTTGATCCACTTCTTTTCTTCTCTTCTCTGACAATTCTAACTTAAAAAAAAAAAAAGGAAAGAAGTCACATTTATCCTGGACTACTGAAGTAGCCATACAACTGGGAAACATTGTCACTCTATTACCCCACAGATGCAGAAGAGATCCTATAAAGCACCTGCTTAAAATTCTCCAGTGCCTTTCTATACTACTTAGAATAAGCTCCAAATTCTAGTTTATGAAGCCCTATGTGATCTGATTTTGTCCTACTTTTTGTATTACTTTGATTTATTCCCCTATTCCCTACCACCCTCTAACTCCCCCATCATTTAGCTCTACTCAAACATGCCTCTTCCTTTCTACCTTAAGCCTTTGGACAAGTTACATATTTTTCCCAGAAGAGTCTTTCCTCTGGTATTTAAATATTGGCTCCTTTTTGTCAGTCAGAACACAGCTGAAATGGTAATGTCTACAGAGAAGCTCTCTCTACTCATTTAATTAAATGAGTTAAATTAATTAAATGAGTTAAATGAATTAAAGCTGAAATTTATTATTCAGAATAACTTCCTTTAGCATTGGATGGTTTCTTACCTATTTATTTATTTAGCTGGTTGTTCCATTATTTCCCAGACTGTAAGGTAACTTTCCTCATCTGTTTTGGCCTTCATTGTATTCTCAGTATCTAGAACAGTACCTAGATCATGGTTTGTTATATAAATTATTAAATGAAAGGCTGAATAAATGAATAGATGAATATTCCATGAGAAAATTTTCATAATTTCTATGCTAGAATTACTTTCTCCTTCTTTATTGTCACATGGCCTCTAGGTATTACTGTTATGATCAGATTTGTACATATCTTTCTCCTCTATTATATACCAAGCAATTTGATATAAATGAGTGTTTTTTTCCCATCTTTGTACTTTCCAAGTAAATACCTTTCATAGTGCCTTAGCTTCTTAGACATAATGGCCATTCATAAATGTTTTTCTAATTGAATTATGTTTCTTTACAAAATCTTAAGTCTTTCATGAGCATTTCTGTTTTCTCTTGGAAATTCTCGTGGGTCCTTAGGCCAAAATTAATTGCTACTTCTTCTCTGTTTCCATTGTGGTCAGAATATGCTAAGTGTTTTCAACAATATGATTTATATTGTAGACATTTTATCAACACATTTATTTCCACAGCTAGAACAAGAGGATGTTAGCATTATATCTTAAATATAACAGGGCCTTTGGGTTATGGACACTGGGGAGGGTGTGCTTTGGTGAGTTCTGTGATGTGTATAAGCCTGACGATTCACAGACCTGTACCCCTGGGGCTAATAATACATTATATGTTAATAAAAAAATAAAAAATAAAAAATAAATAAAAGGAAAAAATATAATGGGGCTAAAAAATATTACTGATAATGAGTTAAAATAATATTTAGTTATTTGTGAATTCCCATAAAAATATGAGTTACCAGAGCAGGACATGACACCTAAGAGGATTGAGCAGTGTTTTCAGTTAGTCATTGTAGCCAAAGGTAATCATTCCTATTTCCAGAGAGGCCTTAACTACCATAGATCCACTACGCAGTCAGTTGTAAGCAATTGGCCTTGAGAAAACAAAGTTGAAGTTGTTTAGATACATCTTATCTAGCAAAGTCATGAAATTCTATGATAATCAAGGATAGCTCATAGTACAGTTTCAGTTAAGGAGATGATACAACTCTTTTCTATTTTGCAAAAGTAATCTATTTTAAAAAGATCATATCCATGTTTAGATGGTGGTGTCAAGAATGTTTACAATAACAAACAATAATAATATTTTTAGAGAGTTATTCAAGGTGTACAAGAATTATAATTTAATTAATTTCTAATAGGATTTTGTCTTACTTTGACAGAACTTGAACATATATCATTAGACAAAAACATCCAACACAAAAGAATATTTATCAAAAATAAAGGAATTTCCTAAGCAGCCAATATTCACACCTTGGATAATTTTTTGAAGAAACATATTTTGACCAAAACCACGTATAATATATTTGAAAGAAAAGGAATTGTGCCATGAGAGATGGAGTTATACTTGGAAGAAACCAAATGCTCTTTGATGCCCCCATGTAAACATGGATACAGTTTGTTTTTAACAGATTTATTTTACCAGACAGAGCAGTCTCTGGGAATATAGTAGTGACCCATACATGATATGCCGTAGCTTTTAGAAACTTTCCATTATAGTGGAAAAATGTGGAGGTTCAGCATGTACAACATAAAGTAACCATTCTTCTTTAAGCACTTTGTATTTTATATTCCTTATAAGGTGGAACAGACAAAATTGCAGAATAGCAAACTTATCACTGAAACAAGAATAGCAGAGAGCAGAGGCCATCCTTCCTCTGCAAATCTTCAGCCTAAGAATTGTAGCCATTTAGCCTTGACCTCATTGCTCAGAACAGTCCAACAAGGGAATATCTAGAGTATCCAAGGGATAGATGGATGAACAGTAGAATCTAGAAGATAGGTAGTCCTCCAGAATACTAACAATACACCCTGACTTTGGTGGGAGGTGAGGGAATAACATTCAGATTCTTCTACCATGATGCCATCCTCAGAGTCACTAGATTATTCAAAATATTGACTGGCCTATGGTCAAAACATCTGGGAAAATGTCTTCAAATATTTGAGCAAAAAAAGATACTTGTGGAGAGCCAGCCATTGCTGACAGTTTAAAAATATTATTCTATCCATGTTTGATTCTGAAGCTTCTTTGGGACATAATTATGATTATTTTTATCTTAAATCTTTTTTCTTCCTATGGACATAGTGGTACCATCGTAGTGGTGGTGAGCACTTTTGCCAAGAGGCCACATTTAATCCCTTATGTTATCCATTTTTTACATCATTACTCAGTTCATGTGAAGGCTCCATTTTAGCTGACATTCAGGAATTGAATGATCTTTATTCTTCTTCATGGTATATCACTTTCTGAGTCAAGTATTTAAACTCCTGCATGTCAATTTAACAAGGAAAAAGGGGGGAGGCAGAGCTTTATCAACTGGGTCCTGGAAGAGTGCTTTGATTAGGGAAATGGAACAATTCTCCAATCTTGGCATTACAGAATTACAACAATTTACTATTTTACTATGACCCTCTCAGATAATTACCTTGCTATAACTACTTATTCCCCCAGAAATACATTAGTACTTGGGAAGGCTAAACAATAAGATACATCGTAGTGGGCTAAGGAGCAAGACAGTATTTTCTCTGACTGATGATAAAAAGTGCAGATGTCGATATTGGTAGGGCTTCAGGATGGTGTTACTTTTAAGGTATATTTGAGAGAAATACTGTGTAGTTTTCTTTTCAGCACAAAAACCATCTGCCATTGCCAAAACTGGGAGAAATATTGCACAGTCTCTGTTAAAAAAATAAAATTCAGCTGAGTAAATTTTAAAGATATTACTGGCTTTATTCAACAATTTATGAAGCCAATTAGCATCCCACCTAGCTGAAAGAAAGGGGCTCTAAGGAGCTGTACAAAACGGAAAAATATTATAGGCAGAAGAGAGTGGGAACAAGGGAGTTATATTAGCAAAAAGTGGATTGACTGTGGCAAAGTCACTTTCCTTTAGGAGGAGCCTATTACACAGATTACCTCCCTAGTCCTGAGGAGGTGATTCCTGACTGACTGGTTTAAGATTTGATTTCTGGGAGAGGCCAAAACTGTAATTAAGTCTTGGTTTGGTGATGTGGGGCTTAGCAGTAAAGAGTCCATTCCTAACAGACTGGTTTAAGATTTTATTTCTGGGAGAGACCAAAACTGTAATTAAGTTTTGGTTTGGTGATGTGGGGCTTAGCAGTAAGGAGTCCACATTGGCCCCCATGTCTTGTTTTTAACAAGTTTTTTGATGGGGTGAAAACCATCAATATTGTGACCTTACAAATTTTTTCTTTATTCATAAGGATCCATTTTATCCTCTCTCTTCCTGATATCCCTACCCAACATACACAGTACATCTTATCTCTCTCCCAGAAATAATTTTTAGACAAAAATATGTTTATACGGTCACTAAAGATTGAACTTCTACTGGCATTGTGGTTAATGTCAAAACACATATATAATCGGGCGCCTGGGTGACTCAGTGGGTTAAAGCCTCTGCCTTCGGCTCAGGTCATGATCTCAGGGTCCTGGGATGGAGGCCCCCATCGGGCTCTCTGCTCAGCGGGGAGCCTACTTCCTCCTCTCTCTCTGCCTGCCTCTCTGCCTACTTGTGATCTCTGTCAAATAAATAAATAAAATCTTTTTAAAAAACCCACATATATAGTCATATTTATTTGTTTGTTTGTTTATGCCATTAATTCTTTTGTGGAGTTTCAGCTATGTTTATTCTGTATTTGTTTGTTTTTCATTCCTGCATTGCTGTGGGTAAGAATTCCTTATTTTAGTCTATACTCTCCACCCAGTGGGAAGAAATTCAAAAAGACTTAACAAATTATTTCTGAATAGTGTCTGTCCTGTGGTAATTATTATTGAGAAAAAGAGCAGTATAGAGGTCATTTCAAATGGGACAGTGAGACCTGTCCTCAGAACATACCTCATTTAAAAAGTCAACACTTCTCTGACAGTAAGGTAGGCTACACACTGACTTCTTCCTACTAAGAAAGAAAGAAAAACAAAAAGAAAGAAAGGGACTATGTAAATCTGCTATGAGTTCCAAGAGTTCAATGGATTCATTGGTATCTATGCATTACTTCTAGTGAATATGTTTTGTTTTGTTATGAAATCTCAGGTTCCCCCTAAATAAAATAAAAATAAATAAAAATAGAATAAATAAAATAAAATAAAAAGTGCCCCCTAAGAAAGAAAGAAAGATAGATAGATAGATATGTAAGGGGCACCTGGCTGGCTCAGTCAGAAGAGCATGACACTCTTGGTCTCAGGGTTATAAGTTTGAGTCCTGAGCTGGGTGCAGAAATTACTTAAAAATAAAATTTTAAATAAAATAAAATCGTAAAAAAGAGAAATATTTAAGATATCAGCCCTTAAAATTTTAATAAGAATTAGTATTTCAGACTATTTATAGTCATTTTTTCCTCCTGTAGCAAGAGTACACTAATGATTATTTTACTACATTGTTAGATGTGTGGATGAGAGATAGCCAAGGTAATAACTCTGAAAGTTTATATTCTTAGACCCCCCCCAAAAAAATAGGCACATGTCAAACTTTAGAAACTGCTATGTAAGGTTGTTTATTTTTTACTAAGATGGAATATCTTACTACATTATGTGCTGGCACTTTGTAAAGCATCTAGGTAGGCTACTCTATCCGTTGAGGGTCAGAGTAAATAATGATGCAAAAAATTATACTGGCCATCTGTAAGTAACCACTATATTGAATTCTCTATGGTAAAGGGAAATGGTATCACTAGTGCCTTAAATTTGAACTTCTTGGTGTATTACAAACTGGAAATCATAGTCATCTGAATGTTTATGACCACTAGAAACTAGAGAATATGAAAACCTGCAAGTGGAAACTTTAAATATTGCATATCTCATTGGATGATTCTTTCCCCATGTTGCAAATATCAATTATTAAATACTCGCAACACTATTTAAGTAGTCAGTTTTAATCATAATATTTTACATGTGTACTTATACCACCATAATGAAAGCTCCCAATGTGTTTTACAGACTATACACAGCTTTATTAATGAAATGTAGCTATCTCCAGTAAAAGCCCATTTTTATCCAAGATAATTGTAAAATGCAATAGTCATTGATTATGTTAATAGACAAGAGAAAGAGCACGAATAAATAAAAGCCATAGATAATCCCCCAAACCTAATTTTAAAGACTATTTTAAATTTTCTTCTTCTACCAAACCTTTATAAGGGCTGCTAAGTAATAAAATTGACTGATTGCCATGTCATTCTCCCTTCCTTCTGTTAACTCACCTACTGGTGGAAATGCTAACGAGCATGTGAATAGGCAACGGTGAGGTAGAAGAGGAAAAGGGAAGAGAAGGTGGAACAGAGGTAATCCACCACCTAGGTAATCAGCTCATCAATAACAGAGTTGACTGAAAGATAACACTTCAGCAAGTACTATAATAAACTCAGTGATCAGTATTCTCAGTGGCTTGGTGGCAGGAAAGAGAACTACTATCATTATGACTACAGGGAAGTCCATGATTTTTGCAGAATTTATACTGCAAAAAGGATATCAGTCTTCAATGCAAAAAAAAAAAAAAAGTCTGCATTGTTTGAACTGAAGGGTTTAGAGCATCTCTAAAATGCCTTTTCTTATGTTACATAAAGGCTCCAAGTTTACCAGACAGCTTAAGGGGCACACATGTATCATCATGATGCTATAGCTACTTATAAAATCCACCAATCACAGAATTCAAGAGGCACAATATGTGACAATGTGGATTGTTCTGATCCTCTGCAAATTGTGTTTTCCTTAACTGCCTGAAGTTACAGATTATTTCCTTGGAGACAGGGGGAAGCTTGTGAGAAGATGGATAGTTGGGTATAATGACGGCACTGTGGCCTGATAAAGCTGTGCATCTATCTGTAATAATTTTGCTTGGGTCCACAGTTTATCACAGTTATTTTTAACATCACTCCTAATCGAGGATCATGTCTTTAGTTTAGTTTTGTTTTGGTTTGGTTTCCTTGCTCCATCACAAAGTTCTAGAAGGAGTTTTGGAAGTAATCCAAGTAAGGAAGTAGGAAGGAAGGAGGGAGTAAGGAAGAGTTGGTTGTTCATCCAAGTAAGGAAGTGTTGGTTGTTCAATGGCAAGAAACAGAAGCAATGGCTGTCTTCCTCCTAGATGGCTTTCAATCTATTTATCTCCTATAATCATTTTATACATATCTGCCAGAAAACCCTCCAATAACAATCAAATAAATTCCTCCTTGTTTAGAAATTTTACCTTCCTAGGTCACTAAAGATTTATTATATTTCTTCAATGTTCTCAATGAGATTAAGTCTCCATTTTTTTCTTTGTAAGAGTCAATTATTCTCTCACCAGTTTTAGGCAGTTCTACTGTCCAAGGGCCATCTTTGCAAAACAGTATTTTGACTTTTTAGGTCTAGAGTCTTACCAATGCCAGAGCATTAATTCTCCTCTTTCAGAATGTTGAACATTGGCAAATAAGTTAGTGACCTCACCTCGAGATATATACTTAATATCACATATTTGTATATTAAAACTCCTGCATTTGTCACTCCTAATTGGGTCCTAAGCAGAAAAAAAGCAGTTCACAGCATGCCCTCTGTGAGCTGTCATAAACAGAAATATGAGGCAGTGCCAAATTCTCTAAGGCTTGACAGCCGATGATTAGGATATTTTAATTTAGTGGACATATTCTTCTGACATCTAAACGGGTGAGTGCCATAAGTAATCTATTTTTTGCACACATTCAAATTTAGACTGAACAAAAAGTAGCTTAAGGTAGCAGTTTAAAGAAACAGAGTCATCAGAGGAGTTGACTTTAGGATAGCATTGAATTTAGAAGTATATTGACAGGATAAAATAGTTAAATCACAACTGAAATAATTAAAATAGATTTTACACATTTTCTTTGTCAAAAATTCATAATATTAAGGGAATAAATGAAGAAGAGAGTTCTATTTTAGAAAGATTTCTGTATTTGTTTCTTTTTTTCCCCCTCTTCTTCTGTGATCTGCCTTTTAGCGCAGTTACTTGCATCTCTATAGAATAAATCCAGCATGCTAGGAAACATGAATAGGGAAGATTTCATGTAACCTCTTTTAACTCGGAGGGAGAGAGTATGTAATGGACAGTGTGAAAACCTGCTGAAACATGCTTCAGGTTAGACTGCTGGATAGTTATGATACTTTAATTAGTATATTTTATTATTTGTAAAACATCTTGCTACCTAACACTTTTTTTTTTTCTGGGATAACCCTGGATATAACACACCAGAATATATAGCTTTATTCCTCTGCCATGATTCATAAGAAGAATATATTGACTGTTAGCTAATGAGGAAATAATTCTCATCAGCATTTGAATTTGAATTTATAAATTACCTTTTTCTTGGTAAAATTTATCTTAGGAGGAGACAATTTAAAAGAATGAGAAGTCTTCTAGCTCCGTGACTGTTAGAAGACTGCATGTTTGGATAATTGGGACAAAATTAGAAAACTCCATTTATTTTAATGTGCATCAGTTTGCTTGATGGGAGCCAACAATAATTCATATGTATAAACTTTTCACTTTAAGCTGAATTGGCTAGAATAGTTAGCTATAACAGTTGTTTTAATTATTTTTGGGAAGAGGGGATAGTAATAAAAGTTTTTATCAGTATATTTGAAATAACATGAGTAGGATGAAGTGGAACAGTTGACCTAAGCATAGAAATTTGCATATGGAATCCTGTGTATCACGTAATGACCCTAGCACTGAATCTAATAATTATTACTCTTTTCCAAAGCTTTTCTGACTTTTCTGGTCTTTTTTTCTCCAACCACACAGGTTTGTTTTGTTGTTTTGTGTTTATTTTGTTTGGTTTTTGTTAAAAGTAGAGAGGAATAAAATTGACTAAAAGAATATAGAATATTAGAGAAAAGATAAAGAATACATGGATAGGTAATTTCTGTTGGACTTTAGATAGTACAGAATTGTACATATATAGCATCGAAGGGTATAAGAAGTATAAACCACTGACTAGAGCAAACCTGGTATACCGCATTTATTTCTAGTCAAGATGATTTAAGGGGGGCGCCTGGGTGGCTCAGTGGGTTAAAACCTCTGCTTTCAGCTCAGGTCATGATCCCAGGGTCCTGGGATCAAGCCCCACAACGGGCTCTCTGCTCAGCAGGGAGCCTGCTTCCCCTCCTCTCTCTCTCTCTGCCTGCCTCTCTTCCTACTTGTGATCTCTGTCTGTCAAATAAATAAATAAAATCTTAAAAAAAAAAAAGATGATTTAAGGGATACCAGGAAAACAGGAGCGTATTTACAGAGGGGTTCCCAAATTTCTTTAATGAAGTATTAGTCTTGTCATATATTGAAATAGTTATTTCTTGGCCTGCCTTTTGATTTCTTTCAGAGTGAGTTCTGCCCAATTAAATGGATAAATGTTATTATGAAATGTTTTACATTCACAAATGCTAAGATAATCATTACGGAAATACAATAAAAATAGTATATATATAAAACTTTACCATCAACAGTGCACCAATGAGACTAGCTAGATTATGCGACAGTAGCAATGTCTAAAATTGCAAGTCTTATTTCTTACTCGTTGCACATATTTACTGTGGACAAGCTAGAGAGTTTGCTCTGCATTATAGCATTCAGGAATTTAGGTTGACTGAAGCTTCATCTCAATGTTATTCTACAGTCTCCACAGCAATAATAATAATTTTTTAAAAATAGTGTATTCTGCATTGACATTGAAAGTTTCCATCCAGAAATGACCATCATTTAATAATTCACTTTTAATTGGCTAAAGAAAGTCATGTGGTCACATCTAACCTCAAAGGAAGTGGGGAAATAAAACTCTACCAATTGCCTAGAAAGGAGCATGCTCAGAAATATACCTTGAATGCACTGAAGCCTACTATACCCAAGGAAGTAATTATTTTTCTTCATACTTCACAGATTTATTTATATATTTATGCATGTATTCTACATACAGTATTGGGTACATTTACTTGCAAGTCTCCTTTCCCTTGAAAGAGATCAAGAGATAGGCCAAGGGACACAGATGTGTATATAATAAGAGACTTTTTTAAAAATCAGTTAAATGGGAGCTAACAGGCTAGTAATTATCATCAGTGCCTTAGTGTTCATTTACCTTTCCTTACTTTATCTATTGAAGTGTCCCCAGTTTACTGTGATGGAACAGTATTTAACTGCCATGATGATCATTTTTCTAATATTTACCATTGTCAATGAGTGCCACTGCTGGGCTGATGGTAGGCTGTGAGGTTAAAAGTTTCTTAGGAAGTGACATTAACCATAATCAAATGAAGATTTTTGGAATAAGGGTCTCTTTATTTATTCAGTTGTAGTAAGTAAATAATAACTTACCTAATTTAGCTAGCTATCCTACCAATTATAGATACATTCCCTCACCTTGATGAATGTGTTAAGTAAATGGTAGCATATTAGCTGGAGCCAAATTTATTTGTTTCTCATATGTGCATTTATATTTCAGTTTTTCCTCTCTAAAGCTCTCAATACATGATGGGTGAGCTTTAAAAAATATCATGTACACATGGACATATCTATCAGTTTCTTCATTTGAGAAATGCTTTCACTCTTCTCAATTCTTGTTTTTGCAAGAATTTTATCCTTTTTTCATGTGCTCTTAAAATTTGGTTTTAGCAAGTCATTCTCAAATTTGATTCACTAGCATATCTGTGCATTTGAGCTCCAGATAATTTATAGGTTCTCACTTAGCTTAGTTTTTAACAACTTTTTAAAAATATGATTAACTAGAAACTCATATCAACCAAAATCAGTGGAGGATGTTTCCCTGGTATAGCTGTACGTTCTGAAATTCATACTGAATTAGTTTCATATGTTCCTGACTTCCTCCTTTCAAATTTCCTGTGTAATATTGAGTTTAGTTCCTAATGTCCTCACAATGTATCACTGATGATGTGATTGTGAGTAATCTCTGTATTGTACACAAATCTATGTGTATTCATTACCAGACATGACTTTGTTAACAACAACAACAACAACAAAAAATCAAAAAACAAAATGTTTTACTCAGCATTCTTAATTATAAGCAACAGGAGAAAAAAACAGTATTTTTAAACAATAAGAGAATCATCACAAGCACATTTGGATTCAGAAAATCAGCCGAAAGCTGACAAACCAAGGTTGGAAATCGGCAGAAGTCAAAGGAGCTCTGGACAGTGAACAGCAGGAATCCCCTAAAAGGGCATACATCAGATACCATATGGTTTGCATACCGTCCAGGCTGCTGCTGGAAATCTGACCTCCAAGCGTTCCCTCTGCCGCTAGCACAATATCCCACTTTTAAGGGCTTCTGATTGACTGAGATCAAGTCACGTGTCCAACTCCGGGCTGTCTCTGAGTGGAAAGGGGAAGTGGGTGGAAATGGGAAGGAAAATGAGTGGAAAGGGAAAGAGTCTGCCTTGTTTGCTCCAACAAAACTAACAGCTTATAGGAGTTTGCTGTGGGAAGGTGAACCTCAGCAATTTCCATTCAAATAAGAATACACAAATTATGAAATTCCTACGAAGGAAGTATCAGTATAGCAGTAACAATAGGAAGGAGTGGGGTGGGATGTAGAACTAGGGATGTAAAAAAAAATTAAAAAGCAAAATGTACACTTCTCAGATGTACTCATGAACATATAATTTGTAAAAGTGTTACCTGCTAACATTTTTTCTAATTTTTAAAGACCTACTGAGTAAAATAGAACTATTTTATTTTTCAGATTAGTCTGATTTTGTTTTAAAATGTATTTTGTATGAAACTGTACATTTATTGTTATTATTTTTTTATTCTTTAAGCACCCATGACAGGTCTAAGTTGCCAGGGTAGATTGTCCAGGAGACTAGTAGAATGATCTAATTTGTACCACAAAGACTTACAAGAAATTTACCAAAATGAAATAAAAGAATACTTATGCCTATATATCATGACCCTGAGGGATTCACAAAGGACTAGTTAACAATGTTGTTCCTTTTAAACTGATGCTTTTCCTGGTATCTTGTGGTTTTATAAATTATTTCTCTTGTCTAGGAAATTTCTGCATCAATATTACCGGGAGGATGGCATGTTTGTATAAATGCAGAGTTGGAGCACCTTCTAGAACCACCGAGTCTGAGTTTGGGATGATGAAACTAGAAATACACATATTCAATAAACATCTCAAATATATTCAAACATTTAAGAACATGTGTATTAGAAATTGTTCTCAGAGCACAAACATGGTTAATTTAAGATGGATCAAGTTTCATAAATAAGAAAAAAGAACAGGAGGCTCAAGATGAATTTGCAAAGGAAAAGATCAGGGAATTACCTATATTTTTGAACTCTTAATCTCTAATATATCACTGTTATGTTCCAGAAGCAAGATATTTGGGCTGCTGCATCAAAAGTTTTTAGGTGCTTACAAATGTTTTTACAATAAAAGTGGGATTTTCTCTGTGGGCCAAAGTCATCTCCTATTTTTTCCAAGTAAATAATACCAAATTTACTAGAGATTTATGAGAATCGTGACCCAAGTGTTTAAAATAAGATTTCCTTGTATGTGATTTTTTTTAAGTATTGCTAAAGGAAAAGTTATTTTGAATGAAAGAGATACTGTGAAGGAAAGGGAAGTTACCGGCCCTCCTTTAGACAGCTTCTGGCTTTAGAGTGTTCTAGCAAACTGTATTGAAATGAATGGAAGCAATTATAAAAGGAAGCTGCTGACCTTTCTGAAAAGGCTGCCAATCCATAATACCTCCTGCAATGCTCATCCCCTTTATTCATGCTTAACAAACCTTGTCACCCTTGTCGCAGTGCCTCAGAACCCCTTGTTAACTTTTCCCCTTCTGTTGTCTTCAGGGTATCTGCAGCAAGTCTGTCTGCCGAAATACTTCTCAATTGCCAATTAAAGGAAGTTTAAGAATGAGTATCTAGGGATGAATTAACCTAGCACGTTAACCTGGGGGAGGAGTGGGTTAGGGATATTAAGGCTCATCATCACAGTCCTACATATTTACCTACTCATCTGACATACTTGAGAAAAGGTATTTCGTATATATTTGCTCAAAAATCTGGAAGCATTGTGATTCAGTTTTGCAGGGTGTAAACAATTTGAAAAACAAAACACCAGAATCTTCAAAAGGCTTCTCTCCTACCATTGTGTTCATTTTCCCTCAAGTGAAAAAATGCTAATATTTAAGCACTGCTTGGCAGAAACACTTAACAGGTACCTGTAGGTAGTACAAAACAATTCCTCAAGGAGGGTCTTATCCAGAATATCTCCTTGCTTTATAATGCCGACTTAACACATAAACCCCTGGATCATCTCTGTTTGGATTAACAATCATTTGAATGATTATTAATCAGAATTCTCTAGAATTGAATAGTTCTGTCTCAGATAAGAAAAAAAAATATCCAGGGGCGCTTGGGTGGCTCAGTGGGTTAAAGCTTCTGCCTTCGGCTCAGGTCCTGATCTCAGGGTCCTGGGATCTAGCCCCTCAATGGGCTCTCTGCTCAGCAGGGAGCCTGCTTTCCCCACTCTCTCTCTGCCTGCCTCTCTGCCTACTTGTGGTCTTTCTCTCTCTCTGTCAAATAAATAAATAAAACCTTAAAAAAAAAGAAAAAATCCATATTTAAATTATCTGATATTTGAACATCTGATCAAGTTTTTATTTATTCATTTTTTTAAAAATTTCCATTGGTTTGTGTTTCTGATTTTCTGAACTCATACCAGTTAATTTTCTTGAAGGGACCCTTTAGACAATGAACCCTTAGTACCTATCACTGAATGACTAGTTAGCCTGCTTGCAGTAGGACAGTTAGAGACATGAGATGGGAGAATTAAAAGTATGCAGTGCATTTGATCCTGAGGTACTCTTATTTTCCATAAATATCATGAATCACTGCTAATACTGTTGGCAGCATATATAACCTTATTTATATTTATAAAGGTTGGGGAAAGCGAGAAAAATAGTATAAAATAGGCCTTAACTATTATGTGCTAAGCCATTTCTATGTATGTAATTTAACATCTCAGTAGCTCTGTGATGTTATTCTTAATTCTAATTTTTAGATGAGGAACCTGAAATAGATACAGATGAAATTATTTGTCTAAAGCCATTTGGCTAGTGAGAGACAGCAGAGAAATTCAAATTCAGATAGAATTTCCTAATTCAAATAGAATTCTCTCTGGATCCAGACAGAGTCAAAGTTGCATTTCTCTCCCCATATTTTACCATGCTCCTTATAAATAAATTTGTTACCAGATCAATAGGTACCAAATATAAAATAAAAACAAACAAAAATGCAAAATCAGAGATCACTGGTTATGTTACTTCTAACTAGATGATTCAAATGGACATTGGAGTCTATAAAAAGTTAATTAGTAGAAATATGTCTTTCTACAAGTTTGATCAATATCATCTGAAAAGAGTTTGTTTCTTGAGGTTCACCCAATTTCACATTGGACTGGAAAGATAATATCATCCAAGTGAAGAAAAGTGCAGATGTAACAAATGAATATAAAGTGTCTATAGATATCACTTAATCCAAATTCCAGTTCTAAAGATGATGTCACTGAAACATAATGCAACTTGCCCACGTTATATAGGAATTACGGCAAACATACCACATTGCATGCCTTTACTTTTTTTTATGTGAATGGATATGTTAGCCTAAATTATTTTTGTTTCTTCATATTGACCCTCGTTAATACATTAATATAAGAATCAGTATTTCCACTTTCTCTGAGTTTTCTGTGAAAATTTAAAAACAGAGCCATATTAGTACTTACAATAAACTTGTGCCATTGTCATAACACTTCCCTTCTCCCATATTTCCAAAGGTGTTATCTTCCTATGAGACTTATCTAATGATGACTGAGTTCCTAGGGAAGCCTCAATAGTACAGTACCCCTTCCTCAGAGGGAAGCACTTTTCACCAATAAGGACTCCAATGGGAGGACTTGCAGGTACATCAGAAGCTGGAGGGTACTAGTACCTTGTTTAAATTTTTTTTTTTAATTTCTTTATTTGTCAGAGAGAGAGGGAGAGAGAGAGCACAGGCAGACAGAGTGGCAGGCAGAGGCAGAGGGAGAAGCAGGCTCCCCGCCGAGCAAGGAGCCCGATGTGGGACTCGATCCCAGGATGCTGGGATCATGACCGGAGCCGAAGGCAGCCGCTTAACCAACTGAGCCACCCAGGCATCCCAGTACCTTGTTTTAAAGAAAAAAAAAGAAACCTTTTTTTTTTTTTTTCTCCACCCCACTTCTTACCCTCTGTAGAGTGTCACTTGCAGCCTCCTGCACCAACATTTCATGAGAACTCCTCTCAAAATGCTATCAGCATGCTGGGGATTTGTATTGCAAATGCTTCCATTAGTACATCTTCACATTCGAATATTTCACAGTGTTTCTTCTCTCTTTAAGTTAGATCCACTGTCACGTTTACTCACAAAGGAAAAAATGCTACCCAATTTAAAATACAATGTATTAAAATATGGTTTTATTTAATTTAAAGTTCAAGTTCTTACTTAATATTGTTAGTAAGTCATTTGGAAAAGTGCCTAATGTTGGGTCAGATGGAATACAAACTATATATATATGTGTGTGTGTGTGCGCGTTACACACACACACACTGCATATGCATATATATGCATACATACATATGTATATGTATGTATACATACATACATATACATATGTATTTTTTCCAGTTTCTTTGTGAACATTAAGCTGTTGCAAACATGCAAAGCATCAAAGAGTAGCCCTCTTTAACTTTACACTCATTAACAATATTCCTTTTACCCTTTCTTGGTTAGCAACCCCATTCCCATTGTTGGACAATATCTTCCTCATTTTGCCCCGCGTTGCTTCTGATGAGATCCCTGAGGGTTATAGAGGGAAACATCGGAGCTGAGATTCATGATAAAGTCAACCAGGTTAAAAAGAATAAGAGGCAACCACAATGCCAAACACTAGAGAAGTGAGATGGAATCTTCTCCCTAATTCTTTCCTCTCCTCCATGCTCAATGGATCCTAGTAGTCAGAGGAGAACTGAGTTCATATTACATAATTTTCCTTTCCAATTTTGTAAGAGCCTTTTAGAAGAAAAGATATATTTGAGCTAATGGTGTCCCCAACCTAATTCTAATTGCTTAGCCTGCTCTCAACAATCTGATTTTATATAGTGAAAAAAGTCTGGTGTAAATTTATTACCGAGGTTCTTTGTGGAACTTTAATATATTTCATATTTATTGACTAGGTCATAATTTCTTTTCCCACATCTTGTACTTTGATCTCATCCTCAGCTAAGCAAGTGCCTTATGAAGAAGAAAATAAGTTTGTTTACATACTATAGTAATTAAGAACTAAAAGGACGTTTTCCCAGCTGTTGCTTTTGAAGTCAAGTTTAGTTAGTGGCAAAGTGCCAATTTTCAATTAGAAATAAGATTTTTATTTAAAAAGCATAATGTGTTTTCTTATGTCAATAATTCATTTTTAGCATTTTTAAAAATCTTTTCTACCAACAGGGGCCCAAACCATCAATTATTAAAGGTTGAGTCCTTTGACTATGGTATATCATTCTGCATTTGTTCAGCTTCTGTTTGTTCAGCATTTGTTAGGCTGAAACAAAAGTCTTTCCCTTATTTCTCCTGAATGCTTCAAGGAAATTTTAGCTAAGAAATATGTCATATTTTTGTTTCATATCTAAAAAATTATTATAAATATACATGCACTATGCTTAAGTTTTGAAATTGTAGCTGAAGGAGATAGGTACTAGCGTTAATTCAAGTCAACTTGATAATAATTTAACCTTTTTCTTCTTTTATCTCTTCGTATAATAATAAAGATGTGGTCACCTAACCTGGACACATAAGCCCTTGCTCTTACTTACCAGAAGATGGTATTGGAGAAAGTCTAGGAGTGACTTATTAGCCTGATGGGAATTGGCCTTGACTTTGGCTCAAAACAGAGCCAAAGTACTTGAAAGATGTGCCTGTACCTGCATACTGTGCCCAAGAAGTACTGAATACAATGGATGCTTTCTCTATCTTTCCATAAAAATATTCTTTTTGTTTTTGTCTTAGGATGATGGGCCAAAGCAGTAGAATTAATATTTACATGATTTTCCATTAAAGGAAAAAAAAAGAGAGAGAGAAAGAAAATGTTTTCGTTTCTTTCCTTCTGTCATCTCCCCTCCCCTAGTTTTTGGCTTCTTTCTGGGTCAGTAATGGTCAATGCTAACAAAGTTGGTCCAACTTCAGGTTCTCATTATAAGGTAATTAACTTGGCATCACAGCAGCTCTTGGCAGCTATGGCTTTTGACTTAGAGATAGCTAAAAAACTGGGCAGAGCTTTAATTCACTGCCAACTTAATTGTGTGTGTGTAAAATCAAAATTTAACAGTACATTTTTATCCTCCTCAGAAATGTTTGACTAGTGATAATTACAATGATAGACATTTGAATTGTGGGTCCAGGTGGGGAATTAGGAGGAGGCTTAGTGTCTAAGCGTGAGTCTTAAGAGAAGGCTATTTAACATTTCTTATTATTATAAGTTAGATATATTAAGATCTCTTCAAAGAAAAAGAGTTTTCTTCCCTGTTATTGCTTTAAATAGATTGGGTAATCTGAACTCGTATATTGGGAAACTGGTCTCCTTCTTCCAAGCAAAATTATTTGAAAGACATTAAACTTTTAATTATCTAGGGAATTTTAGGAATGAAGGAGGAAAAAAAAGAAAGTAGATGAGGGGAGCAGATCACCAAAAATATCATTCTTATTTTGTCTACTGAGGTAGCAGAACTTTAGCCCTATTTAAATGCAACTCTTGGCTTATCCCTTATCTGCAGCCATCCAGCTGATCACAGCTAGAGAAAAAGAACAACCATTTTGGCTTATTTCACTTAACATTCATTACCGTTAAATTTTGGCAGGGCCTTAGTGTTAACTGGCATTTCTATTACATTTTATTAGTCAAATTAGTAGTCAGAAGTGACTTCTGCAAATTTCCTTTTCTTTTCTCAAACCTTTAATGCCTCCTTTTTCTTATTCACTTGCGATGATAACCTTACTTTCTATGACACTCAGAAAACAGATGAAATCAGCAATCAGCTGATTTCCACGAGTCCAACCATCACCCACTGTGTCATTGCCTTCATATTTGACTTATCTCCTCTAGGTTTGGATGGACAATACATCCTTCGGTCTAGGGACAACACATTCTCTTGTTCTGGATCCATCTTCTTCACCTTCTTTTTTTTTAATTATCAATTTTATCTAGTTAATCATCCCCACCAGCATACAAATCGGCTGTAATTTCTCCCATTACAAGAAATTTTTAAAAGAGATAAAAGACCCATCTCTTTCTATTCTTCATTTTCATTTCTTTATATTAACAGGAAAGCTTCTTGAGTAAGTGGTCTAAATTCTAGTTCCTCTCTTCCAATGGACTAATTAGTATACTCCAAGAAAGCTTTCCTCCCAACACAAACTGCTCTTGTCAAGGGCAGTTGATTTTGACCTCTCAGCAGCAGGTGACAGAACTGATTTTCATTTCTTTGCAATGTTGTTTTCACTGGTGTTTAAGAAACCACACCACCCTTCTGAATTTATTCCTACCCTACTTACCATTCTGTTCCCTTACCAGTCTCCTTTGCTTGTGACTACTTATCTCCAGGACTTCTTCACACTAGTGTGCTATTGGTTTGAATCTTTGGACCTGTTCACTCTCTACACTCACACACTTCATGACCTCATTCATCCTCTTACACTGAATCCCAATATATGCTGAAACTCCTAAATTAGATCTTCGGCCTGCATCATCTTTCTGCGTTCTAGGAAGTCATTAGCCCACATGATAATCAGTGGGGTATCAATAGATATCAAAACTACAATTCAGACCCCCCCCAACATCGTCTCCCACCACATGCACATTTATCTGCTTTCTAGCAAACTTTCTTATTTCAGTAACTAGGAATTCAATATTTCTAGTTGCCCAAGCCAAAAAATCTTGGCACCAGTCTTGACTCCTCTCTGTTTCTCAGTACCCGCATTCAATCCATCAACAAATCCTCCAGTTCTATCTGCAAAATATATCCAGAATCTCATCACCTTTTCTTCCTTTACTGTATCACCCTAGTCCAAAGTACCATCATGTATTTTCCTGAATCATTTCATTAGGTTTTTTAGCTAGTATCATTGCTTGTGCTCTCTTCCTATCCTAAAGTTAGAAGTCATAGTAATTCTTTAAAACAAAACAAAACAAAAACATGTAAGTTAGATCATGCTGTTTCTTTTACCACAATAATCCAACCATTCCCTATGCCTCTTACAGTAAAAGCCCTAGTTCTCTCAGGGGTTTCAAAGGCTAGATCCAAATTGGCACTTTTCTGACTTCATCACCTAACCTCCTCCCTCCACAGCTCACTTTAAAACAGCTCTTCTTACCTCCTTACTGTTTTTCTAAGAGTCCAGCCTTGCTTTCCTCTCAGGGATTTCTCACCTGCTTTTCCCTCAATTTTTAATGTCCCTCTCTCCTACAGAGGAATCAAGCTCCTGACAAAAAAACCTATATGTGATTTTTGAGGCCTGGCCACAGCAATTGCAAAGCCTTTCTGCTGGCAGGCCTCATGGGGAGAGCTGCCCTCCCCGCACCAGCCTTGGTGCATGGCCAGTGCTTATAGACTATGGAGGGACGTGCAGTCAAGGACCCAGACCTCCCTGGCCAGCTGTGCTCTTACACAAATTTGCTGCCCTAGCCCAGCCACCTTCATTCCCTGGTGTCCTTTCCTTGGGTCTTCAGGTCAAGGTCTTCAGTTCAGTCCTTACTGGGAGAAAGTGAACCTTGCAGACTCTTTTTCAACTTTAAATCAGTGCTCAATGTTTTCTCACTCCTAACCTGCATCTCCCTTGCCCCAGCTTTCAGGTCCATAAAATTTCAGGGGCCTGCATTTTTATGGACCTGAAAGCTGGGACAAGGGAGATAGAGGCTAGGAGTGAAAACTTTAGGAGGACTCCCACAACAGTAAGAGGACTCTCACATCTGTATCAACCTACCTGGCATTCAGCCAATGGAAAATTCATCCATTTCCCACAGGGAAAATGAAAAAGGGGAGCTGGAGTTTTCTCTGGTTTTTACCCCTTGATTATACTAGTGTAATAAGTGACTAAAGACTCGATTGTTCCTTTCGTTATTGGCTCCTTGATATAATCCTCTATTCTAATCCTGGCAGTTCAGATCTCTCCAGCTCAGCTAAGTTTCTGACACCTATTAACTGAATGGCTGAATTCCTTGTTCAAATCTCTCTCTTCTTAATATAGCTTTCACTGACCAAGGCATTTAAAATAATTATTCCCCCCCAAAATTTCCTGTTAGATGAGTATTTATCCTCATCTAACATACTATATATTTTATGCATTTATTTTTTATTGTCGATTTCTTCCCACTTAGTGTAAGATTTCTGAAGCCAGAGTTTTAGTTTTTTGCACCCTGTGTATCTTCAATTTCTAGAAGAGTACATGGCATATAGCAAGTGCTCACTAGCAACAAAACAACAAATTGTTGAATTGGAAGGGCCGAGAGAAAAGCTGTGTGCAGAATGAAACTATGCTTTCATTCTCTGCCTACCAATGGTTGGAAAAACCTGACCTTGGTTACTCTTTCATCACCCCTAAGCCCACTTAGGGGCTATTAACCATGCTTGGAATATAAGATAAGTGAGTCCCTAAGGCCTTTTACCTACTGTCTTGGGAGGCCCACTGGATTTTAATTTACTGAAAATATATGGAAAAATTATGAAAAATTGATTTACTGAAAATCTCAGAGTTCGTACCAGTTAGAAGTGGCTATATGAGGTGGTGTTTAGTTTTGCAGTCTCTTAAACTGATGAGTTGAGATGAACTCTGAATATCAAGTTTGCTTTAAGGCAATTGTCCTATCGTAAAATCATAATGCTATATCTTGAGAAAGGGAGGTATTGGTATAATTGTTTCGATAACCTAATTTGGCAACAGAAAATTTCTCAAATGATAATTACTTTAAAAAAAGGCATTTCCATTAGGTGTATAACTTTTAAATCCCTAGGTATACTTATATTAAAAATAGCTATTGAATGACACCAAAATTTAAGACAAATTCAATCATAGATCATTATCTCTTTAAGTGTATATGTTCACATCTCTTTGTAAAGTATGTTAATTTCATTTAATTTTTTCCATACTATATAGTTTTCTGTTCAAGAATTTCCAACAACTTCCCAATCATACCTTTGAACAAAATGGTTAATAGTCACTCTAGTTGGAGAAAACATTTTCCCCCACTTTGGATACCTATGGAGTTTGAAGACTTTTGTATCTATCCAAATTATAAGGCCATTTGTGTTCTGTCCGGGATAGAAATAATACACTTCTATTTGTGGTAGGAACTACCTACATTATTTATGCTCAAAATTAATTTAGTTAACCATTTATTGAAAAGTACTTATTGAGTATTAATTATCTTCTGGGTGATTTGATAGGCACCAATGGTGAAAAATACAAAGCCCAAAGGGAGAGACAGATGAAATAACGAATTTAATTTCAGATGTTATGATTTTAAAACATGTAATAATAGATAATAGTAACATACAGTGTTATGAAGAAAGTGAAACAGTGTATGGGTTCCTAGAGTTAATATAGCATTGACAGGAAGATCAATATTTAATATCTAAATACAAATGTTTATATATGTAGACAGAGAGAGAGAGAAACAGAGAAAGAACAAGATGCTATAGATGGATGGTTAGCAAGAGCTTTGTGTATATGTGATATTGCCACAGGCCCATGTGCAAAGCAGGAGTAAATAATATGAAAGAATGAGACATGACAAGATTTTACTTGGATGAAAGTATTCCATAAAAGAAAAAATTTAAAAAAAAAGAATAAAAAGGAAGAAACTGTAAAAGCCCAAGATGGAGAGGGAAGAGCATAATATATTTAAGAAAAATTAATTTACCATGACTGAAGATTGGTGAAAGCAAAAGGAATAGTAGGAGTTGAAGTATGTCTTACCTGGACAGAGATAAAGTGGGAGAAAAGGTTAAAGAGATAGCAAGGACAAATCATATAGAAGCTTACCATTTTGGAGAATAATTTGAAATTTATTTATTCATTTTTTCATTCCTTCATTTACCTATCTATTTATTCATTATTTATTCTAAATATAACAGGAAACCATTGAAAAAATGCAAGAAAGAGAGTGATACAATTGTATTTATTCTGGTTGCTATGTGGAGATAGAATTTGACAGGATGAAAATAGAAAAAGGAAGACTAGTTAATATTCCTATATTCCAGAAAAGAAATGATGGGACTTAAAAAAAGGTATATGTAGTAGAGGTAATGAGAAATGGTTAGAGTCAGGATATATATTACAACCACGGTTGATAGGAATTACTGATACATTTTTGGTGAGGTCTAAGGATAAAATGGGAAAATAGAATCATCTCTAAGTTTTTGCTCTATGGACGATTCATAAGTTCTGCTTTAGTTCTGCTAAGCTTGAGATAGATATCACACATCCATCTCCTGGTGAAGAAAGGTAAGGGGCTGAATATGCAAATGTGTATCTCAAGGAAAGAGTTGGAATTGGATAAAGAATTTTATGAGTTATCAGTCATTCAAGTGACATTTAGGAGGTTATAACTGGGTGAAATTACTGGGCAGAGACTGTGGAATGAATTCCAGGACTAACCCCTGGGGTCATTCAGATAGAGGAAAGGAAAGAGGTGGAAAATCCAGTGAAGGAGGCTAAAAGAAGAACACAACAACATAAAAGAAAAACTAGAAGTGTGATCTCCTCAAGGGTAAGTGAAGACAGTACTTCAAGAAAAGAGTAGTCATGTCTACCAAATGTAATTGCCTAATAATATAAGGCAGAGTTGAATGTTTGTTTTAAAACATGTATGTATAATTATAAGCAATAATTTAATCAGTTTGGGACAAAAACTACCTATATTTTTGTATGTATCATTTGAGTGATTTAGAATAGAAATATGTTTCCTGGAAATGTAAAACGAGTTTTTGCCACAATGTTAACTAATTTCCATCACTCATCATCTCTCATAGATCCATATTCTGAAGGAAATTGGGATTTTGTATAAAATAAATAATAATACCCCCAAATAATATCATCTATACTGTCATCTTTTTCTCAAATGTGTTAGAAACCCAGAACTTTCCAAGTTTAGAGAAACTTGACTTTTAGATAAACAAAGAATAGCAATAAGACAGTACACAAAAGACTTCCATCTCTGCAAAGAAATATAGACAGGAAAGCAATGCAGGCAATCTAATAAATTAGTTTCGCATACAAAGGAAATTTTTGTATCTACAAGAGCTTATTGTTTCAGTCCAAGGTAAAGCTTGGGCTGCCATTTAGCATGAGGTTCAGTTGTTATTATATTGAGAGTGGTGATGTTGGGTGCAAATCTTGAAATGGTAATGTTAAAATACATAGTAAAAACAAATGAGTGTGACTAAGTTACAACAGGAAAACAATTGGACGTTTTAGAGTTGGGACTTTTTTTTTTTCTTCCAGTTTACTATAATAAGGTAACAAGCTAAATCCTTGGTCTGGGTCTAGATGAGCCCTCTGGATATTTTCGCATTCCTTATGTTCATAGCAGACACTTACCCTCTCAACAGAGTTCTCCTTCCACTTTCAGGAGACTGCAGTAGGAAAGTAGTCAGCTTTAGACTCCAGCTTTCTGCAGTTACAAATTATTGCAGAATTAGTCTAGATAATGTCAGGCCAGGCATTCTGCTCTGGGCTCTCGCTCTGCACTCTTTCAGAGTTTGTACCACCAACTTTCAGAGCTACTTACTTCTTCGTGCCAAGAATTTCCTAGTGTTGAAATTTCCAGATGAACCATGTGTGGCTCCCCTTGCCAGAAAGTTGTATACTAGAACAACTAAGGAATATCTCAGAATTTGAGTTTGTTTTGTCATTTGCTCCTTGAATTGGACCTTTACGTTATGTGAATACATTCTTTATGCATTTCATTTTCCATTTTCAAAAAACCATCCTGTGAAATAATCAATTCAATAATTATTTTATTATGGCAGTAAAGCTGAAAAAACATGCGGGATATTTGCTAACTGTAAGCAGGATGTCCTTTGGTTTCTTTTCTCTTTTTCTCTTTTTTTTTTATCCTATATCTATCTTTGGGAAGAAATATTTCCAATTTAGGGTAGGGCAGTGACTTAGGTTAATTTTATGCAGACCATTTTCTCCTCTTTTCCCCATATATCAATCCTAAATTAATACACTAGGTGCTCTGCAGCCAGCATGGTTGCACATTGATCCTGGCCAGCTTGTTTACAGTGTTTTGGCAAGTTGCTGATGTACTTCTCCCTGGGGATAGAGCAGGGGTTAATTGCTGTTAAACTCTCAGTGCCAAGTAATGGTTCAGCCTCTCTGCTACATTAAAGATGACACTAATAAGGAAAGAGTGCAGTGGATTGCTCTATGTTGAAAATTGGACTTGTGGTGACAGAAACTTGGAGCTGAGCTGATGTAATAGGAAGACCATAATGTAATTATAACTGCTGAACATGTGTCATACCAAGTTAAATGATACATTAATGAATCAAAACAGGTGATGAAGTGTTGCTCTTTCAGCGGATAGAGGTGCTTTCAAGGTTAGATTGCCATTAATTTAATAATCTATAATACGGATATTCTTCAAATCACAAATGAAATCAACCTTAATGCTTTCATACAGCATTGCTTCTTGAGTTTCAAATAGGTAAGATAAAAGAAACAAAGCAAAAGTGAGCAGAGTTCAATGCAACTCATTCTGTGTTTAATTTTATAAGAATGGGTTTTACAGTGTAAGGTGAGTGGTTGCCCAAGGCCTTCTTCTTGTCCCGGTAGACCACTTGATCATTCTAATCCACAGCTAGCTACCCAGTAACTCATGAGGGAGCATAGACCTTTAGAAGCCAACAACTACTTCTTTTCAAAAGGCCATGATGTGTTATCTATGCATAATATTTTAATGTGGCTTACCTTAAAGTCACAATAGGTAGGCTGTAATAAGATCCCTTAAACCTTCCAATCTATTTTGGTATAATTTATTTATTTTTCTATGGATTTGTAAAGGATTCATTTGCACTTCCTTATGAATTTTTTTAATTAATTTAAAACTTTATAAGCACTAATAGATTACTTATTATCCATGATTTTAAAATTTCCTATCTTAATTCTTTTTCAGTAATACCACTATCATTACTCCTGATTTGTTTAGAGCTGTTAGGACACTAATAACACAAAACTTTTATTTGAACTTGACATTCAGGGTCTCAAACAAGGATATATTTAGAAAAAAAAAAGTAATTTCATCTTTCTTTTTAAAGATTCTGGAAATTCATTATGTTAGTCTATCAGACCCTATGTTATATTAGAAGAAATTTATCAACTATCCTAAAGTTGGATCTACTTTATGTTGATTTCCATTTGAATGCACAATTTAATTTCAATTTTACCATATATTATCTTCTTTAAGTGACATTTATTATTGTTTGATGACATTTTACTAATGATTGAAATCAACTACAGAGATTTGTGGTTGGTTCTTTTCCCCAAAGCAGTATTGTTGTGAGAAGCTAGAAAATAAATGGATGAATTTAAAAATAATAATGCCATATCTGTCTTTTAAAATTTGTTCTTACACTAGAGTGCCAATGTTAATTTAATATTTGTGTGTATTCTCCAGAGAATTAAGCAAATTTAGATATTAAAGAACAGCAGAATATGCCAACCCCAAATCTGCCACTTTGTTATGTTGATTATTTTGAGCTAAAGGCATTTAAAAAACAATAAATGGAGCACATTTCTCTAACCACCCCCTCATCTATCCATAAATAGATCCTCTAAAAATAACTCAATTGTCTTAAAGTCCTCCCCCTGTTTTATCATCCAGGGAAGACTAACTCTTATCA
>PISX010011231.1:0-15873 GCA_004024625.1 Mellivora capensis
TGGTGACCTTAAGAGATTATACAACTACTATACCTCAGCTTCCTCATCTGAAAATGGTAATTAAAATATCTTTAAAGTTATGCCAGCATTAAAATGCAATAACACGGACAACACGTTTAGCACAGGTTAAATATGTAGTATGTTAGAGCTATTACTATCACTTCTAATAAAGTAAAATCTCCAAATAGAACATGCATTCATTCAAAGGAAAACATGCAATCTGAAAGTTAAAACCTCAGAGACTCTCTGGTTTAAATAAACCCTGAAGAGAGCGTGTGATTTAATGGAGTTGCGGGTCAGCAAAGTCAGGCCTAACAGGACATGCTGTGAGCAAGCAATGGCTAGGGACGTAAGATCACAGAGTTAGTTCTTGACTCCTGTTCCAGTTTCTTTCCATTTTATTACCATTTTTTACAAAAGACAAAAATTAACAGTCACACAGAGAATAGTCACATTTTCAGGGATGCTGAAAACTCAGCCCCTGAAGTGAGGCAGATCTGATGTTTGTTACTCCTGCGAGGGGATGCCTGAGAAAGTCAATACATGACTGTTGGTCCTGTCTATGCCAAGTATGCGTTCTTTAATATTTAGAAGGTGCAATGCCATGAAATAGGGGCCATCCCTAATTTTGTTTTATTTGAACTAACTTTAAAATTAGAGCACTATAATGGTTTTATTATCACCCTTTTAATCATGGTCACGAACATAATCCCGCAACATCAAAGACCAGCAACTCTGGCAGCACAGGCTTTGATTGAAAAAAGAAAAAAGAACAAATGTCGATCCACTTTTGTTTCTGAAAGAGGGCCATTATTCAGTGTCAGAGCCCAACTGCTAGTTAATAAAAACTATCTCAGAAGCCAGAGAGAAAAGACTAGAAGTTTTTATTTTTAAATGTTCTGTGAGGACTCAAAATAGGTCCAGATATTCCCAATATACTATAGTCTCAGAGTTTTGATTCATTCTTTGTCTTTTTTTTTTTTTTTAAACCAAAATGACACAATCCTTTGTGCTAACTTGATGGCCTGGCACTTCGCACCAATTCCAACATGGACGGAACACCTGCTTTCTATACTTTGAATCAAGGATGCAGGGATGAGTAAGGCTCAGTTCTTGTGGGAAAACTGCCTTGCTAGCTCCGGGTCTGAAACAGAATGTGGTCCTTCTCTACCAGACACCACACTGTGTGAGCTCAGGCAGACTGCTTAACTCTCCATGCTTTCAATTCTTTACCTGTGAAGTGAGGATAAAGTAGTAGCTCTCTCAAAAAGCTGTGGTAAGGATGAAATAAGTTAACAGAGGTAAAGTGCTTAGAGCAGTGTCTGATATGTGGTAAGTACTCTGTGTGGTAGCGTTTGTTGCTACTACCATCATTAGCTCTAATAATTTCAGAGATCCACCCTGACTGAAGATCTGATGTTTAAGTTACTGGCACAAAAAGTCTAAAAGATTACATGTAAATGAGGGCAGATCTTAAGCCTAAAGAAAGAGGCCAGGGGAACTCGGCACAGGGAATGATGGAGGGTGGGGGGAATGACGGCTCTAACTGAGGCAGAGTTACAGAGAATTGAGGCACTCTCTTTCATCGTGGATGGTGGTGTGGTTATGACAGAGAACCTGGAAGTTCTTAGGGGCAGAGGGAGGAGTGGATATGAGAAGGGAAAGACGGTAAAGGAATTACTATCTAGCTAAACTGAGGCACTGTGAACATGTGTATCTTGAAACAGGCTTTCCTGCTCCCTCAGGGTTGAAAATACTGAGCACCATGGATTTCCTGCAATGTGAAATATTTATGCTTTCAAAAGACGACTGCTTGGAGAAGAAACGGAGAACCTTTTCTTGATAAACAGGAAGGCTGAGGAGAAGGCAGCTACTTTGAATGATGTTCACTTTACAGTAAAGTTTAATTTAGGACAATGATGGAAAAGTACTGGGGTAAACGCTTACATATCTTTCACTGGAAGATAAATGGTGTCATAGGGACCCATTCAGGACTCCCCTAGAAAACACATGTTGAGGTGTCTCAGTGGCTCAGTCATTAGGTATCTGCCTTCAGCTCAGGTCATGATCCCAGGGTCTCGGGATCGAGCCCCACATGGGGCTCCCTGCTCAGCAGAAAGCCTGCTTCTCCGTCTCCCACTCTCTCTGCCTGTGTTCCCTCTCTTGTTGTCTCTCTCTGTCAAGTAAATAAATAAAACCTAAAAGAAAAGAAATGTCATATCTAATCCTAATAAAGAAAATTCTAGAAATTTTAAAGATTTTTTTTTTTTTTTTGGGTCTTTTGGTCAGATGCCTTCATCAGGGAACTCATCAAGACCTCAAAAAAAGGTTAGAAAGTTAAAATGTTCTTGTTTGGAGCTGGAGAAGGGTTAGGAAAAAATTGCTTTTCAAACTAGCAGTCACTTTTTCCTTCCCACCACCATAAGAACAAAACTACTATATTACTCAAATTATGCCTTTTTCTTTTTTCCCCTGAACAGGCCCCCATGATTCTGCTATGGAGTACTCCCTTCTTAGAATGTGTTTACCTGAAATTTTTCACTTGATCAATTCTAAATCTTAACAGCCCTGTCCAGAGAGGACTTCTACATTGCTTTCATAATCTCCCAGGATAAGATGACTACATTACTCTCAGCACATCAGCACTTAGCACTCACTGTATTTTATTTGTATACATGTCTGTTTTCTCTCTTATATAGTGAAGAATTTAAAGACAGGAGTTATACCTTCTATTTATCAGTATTTCCCTGAAGAAGTACATGACATACAGTAGGTGCTCAAATATTCACTGTATGAAATGAAATGTGATCACCTTAAGTGAATACTTTTTGAGATAGTCAAGCTAAGATTAAAGAAAATAGAAGTGGGATTAAGTTAAACCCCAGGAGTGTCCCATTAGCAAAGTTCCACCAGGATCATGAGGGAATTAATGAGATAATTCCCTTTGATTTAAATAGTCCAGTCCCAGTAAAGGGCAGTATTTCCCTCTATAGGTCATCACCATGGCTCATTCGGATTTACTTAGGCTTTGATGTAAATTACCCACGACTGATTGGTGGATTTGCTGCTTGGTGCTTCTACCTGAACCTTCCTCTGCTTTTGTATGAAACCATTTAATACTCAGAACCTAAAAATTCTTTCCCTGTACCTTCTATAAACTTCACTGCAATTCCTTCTTTTAAAAGATTATCATTTGAGGAAGGCCTGGGTGGTTCAGTCAGTTAAGCCTCTGCCTTCGGTTCAGGTCACGATTCTGGGGTCCTGAGATTGAGCCCCACATTGGGCTCCCTGCTCAGCGGTGAGCCTGCTTCTCCCTCTCCCTCTGTAGCTTCTCTTCTTTGTACACACTCTCTCTCTGTCAAATAAATTAATCTTAAAAAAAAAAAAAAAGAGAGAGAGAGAGATTGGAGAGAGACTAAACCCGAAAAAGGGAAAGATAAGCATTTATTAACCACTTCCTATGCCCAAGCACTGCTCTAGGTAATGTACAGTTATTTCATTTAATCTTAACAATACTATGGGATGAATCCAATTAACACATTTTGTAGATGAAGAAAGTGAAACTAGAAGAGATTAAGTCACATAATTGAGGTCACTTAATCAGTAAACAAAAGAGCTAGTATCCAAATGTAGGTCTGACCCCAAAACCAATGAAAATGCCACCACATGACCATGCCTAAAGGAAAAGACTGCCCTCGTATCTACTTCTGGTTAGGGTTAGCAGCAAAAACCAGACATCCAGTTGGCACTTCTTCCTGAAAGCTTTGAGACTTCTTTTGTAATTTATCTCCAGCCCTGGCCTCTTCTCTGACTTTCGTTCAGATATCCAACTACCTACTCAACACATCCACTTGGATAGCCAATGTGCATCTTAAACTCAACATGTATAAAAACTAAACTCCTGATTCTAGGGCTTCCACCCAAACATGCTTCTCCTGAGTCCTCCCTTTTTCAGGAGATGGCAACTCCATTCTTAGGAGTTTTAGTCCCAAACACAGGAACCATCCTTGACTCCCTTTAATCCCCCCCCTTTTTTGAAAGATTTTATTTATTTATTTGACAGACAGAGACCACAAGTAGGCAAGAGAAGCAGGCAGGGAGAGTGAGAAGGAAGCGGGCTCTCTGTGGAGCAGAGAGCCCGATGTGGGGCTCGATCCCAGGACCCTGGGATCATGACCTGAGCCAAAAGCAGAGGCTTTAACCCACTGAGCCACCCAGGCGCCCCGCCCCTTTTACCCCTTAATCCCACATTCAGTCCATCTACAAATCCTGTGGGCTATACCCCTGAAATTGACCTCAGAAGAGAGTTATGAGTACAAATGAGTTGGTATCAAAAAAGCTATTAGAACAGTGCCTGGCTTATTAATAAACACTGGAAAAGTACTTACTGAGAAAAACAGATATTCAGCAACCCACCACTTGTCTCCATTCTTCAACCCTAGTTCCAGCCAGCATAATTGCTCAGCTAGACTACTGACCACAGCAATCACCTACCTGGTCTGTCTGCATTCAGGCTTGTCCTCCTACAGCTCATTCTCCACACAGCAGAGCAATTCCTTCAGAAACCCAAGTCAGATCATGTCCCTGCTCAAAACAGTCTAGAAGCTTTCATCTTACTTGGAATAAAATACGATAAAGTTATTATGGCTTAAAGACTCTACAAGATTCCTTCCCAACACCAACCTCATCTCTCATCTATTCTCATCCACTGTATTCTCTTGGTTCCACCCATACTGGCCTCCTTGCTGTCCTCAGCCATGCTGAGCATACTCTTACATCAGATGTGCATGTTTGCTATCCCTCTGCCCGGTACTCTCTTCCCTTAGCTATTCACAAGCTGTTCAGTCACACACAGAGGTCTCTTCTCAAATGTCATCTCATCAGAGAGGTCTGCCTTGTTTACCTTACCCTACACGCGTCAGTCTCTATTCCTATCCTCTGTTCAATTTTTCTCTATGGCACTTCCTGACATACAGCTCTTTGTTAATTGAGTTACTGCCTCTCTCTCTGCCCTGGATGTCAATTCCAAAAAGGCAGGGCCTCTGTTTCATTTGCTGCTCACAACCCCACTACTAAGAACTGTACCAGGCACGTAGCTGACAAATTTGTTGAGTACAGGGAAAACACACATATGTTCACTCATTTTCAACCTTAAGGTTGCCTATAACATACTCCTGAATGTCACATGGAACAAAACAAATTCTATAAAATCTGCATATTACAGAATGAGTTCAGTTTTAAGCAGGAAATTTTGTTTTTATTTTTTTTTTAGATTTTTATTTATTTATTTGACAGACAGAGATTGCAAGTAGGCAGAGAGGCAGGCAGAGAGAGGAGGAAGCAGGCTCCCTGCTGAGCACAGAGCCCAATGCGGGATCGATCCCAGGACCCTGAGATCATGACCTGAGCTGAAGGCAGAGGCTTTAACCCATTGAGCCACCCAGGCGCCCCAGGAAATTTTATTTTTAAATATTAAGAATTTTATTTTTAAAATCTTTCCTTTTGCTTAAGTAAAATGTACAGAAGACAAAATATGCTAGTTTTTATCTTTGCCCTTAGTTATCAATAGTCACAAAGGCTATACATAAATTAGATATAAAACTTTTTTCCCCTCAGATTTACCTTATCTATTAAGTCTATTTTGCAAAAATGATATTTCCTTATAGAAAGAATCCATGGCAAGATTTTTTTCTGAAAAACTATCTCCTACTAAATTTTCAAGCACGAAAATGTGGAAAAGCAGGGTTTAATATTCTGGAGACAGCAGCTAAGTAGCTGGGCAATCTCCCAGTGGGACATTTTACCAGTAAATTTGGGCATTTATTGATGAAAATATTTCTCACATCTTGCCTCAGTAACATATATCTTCTGATGGTTGCCATGGAAATAGTAGTAATGCTTAGAAAGATTAGCCCCACAGCATTTTACCACTGGGTGCAGAATTACTTTCTGAGAGGTCACTAGAGAAGCAACATAGATATCATATGGGGACAAAAAGCTGGTGAAACCTCTGTAAGTGGGGGAGAAGAAGGGGGGGCTAACTCTTCTCCCAGTCAGCACCTCCATTCCTCACCTTAATACTACTACGGCTTGGGGTGCCTGGGTGGCTCAGTTGGTTGAGCCTCCGTCTTCGGCTCAGGTCATGATCTCAGGGTCCTCGGATTGAGTCCGGCATCGGGCTCCCTGTTCAACAGGGAGCCTGCTTCTCCCTCTTCCTCTGTGCTTTCTTTCTCTCTCAAATAAATAAATAAATAAAATTAAATAAATACTACTACAACTTGATCATCTAAGTTCTGCCTCTTTCAATCCTACATCTTCCATGAACCCTTTCCTAATACATGCTATCAGTTCTTGCTGTCTCTTAATTTACACTTTTAAAAAAGGGCCTTGGGGCGCCTGGGTGGCTCAGTGGGTTAAAGCCTCTGCTTTCGGCTCAGGTCATGATCCCAGGGTTCTGGGATCGAGCTCCGCAGAGAGCCTGCTTCCTCCTCTCTCTCCCTGCCTGCCTCTCTTGCCTACTTGTAATCTCTGTCAAATAAATAAAATCTTTAAAAAATTTTAAAAAGGGCCTTCAGGGGCACCTGGGTGGCTCAACTGGTTTAATACCTGATTGGGTTGACTCAGGTCATGATCTTGGGGTCGTGGGATCGAGCCCCTCATTGGGCTTGGACTGAGTGCAGAGTCTGCTTGTCCCTTTCCACCCATCTCCCTGCTCTCTCTCTCAATAAATAAAATCTTAAAAAAAATAATAAATGGCCTTCATATCATAATTTAAGAATCTAATGATAATCCCCTGCATGGTTTCCTACATCTCAGTTGAAAGAACAGTTACAGAGTGCCCACCCTGATTCAGGCACCAGTGCTAAGTGCTATTACATGAATTATTTCGCTATTACATGAATTATTTCACTATATCCTCATAATAATTCCTGCTAGACAGGTATTATTAACCCACTATCTAGGTGAATAAGCTGAAGTTTGGAGAGGTTAAATGACTTTCCCAATACAAGTTATTTCCTAAAACAAGACTTATCACTAACACTAGACTACAGGCGCCTCAAAAGAAGGGGTGGCTCACCATCTCTTGCCAGTTCTCCAGTATTCAGAAAGGGCATGGCTCACAACAGGCAATCAATTAACAAAAAATGATTTAAAGAAAATCAATAATGAAAAAAATACAAAGAACTATATTTTAATTTAAAAAAAAAAACAAACATTTTTCGGTGGTGGGGTTGCAAATGGGTGGTTTAGTCGGTTAAGCATCTGTCTTGGGCTCAGGTCATGATCCCAGGATCCTAGGATCAAGCCCCACATCAGGTTTCTTGCTCAGCGCAGAGCCTGCTTCTCCACCTCCCTGTACTGCTCCCTCTGCTTGTACGTACTCTCTCTGTTAAATAAATAAAATTTCTAAAAAAAAAAAAAAAAAAACCTTAAAAAATTTTTTGTTTAATTTGAAAGAGCACATACATGAGTGGAGGAGAGGCAGAGAGAGAAAGAGAAGCAGGTTCCCCACTCAGCAGGGAGCCCAATGGGAAGCTCGATCCCAGGACCCTGGGATCATAACCTGAGCTGAAGGCAGATGCTTAACTGAGGCACCCAGGTGCCCCCAAAGAACTACATTTTATGTGAACAGGTGGGAAGGCCAGAGACTGCCCTGTATATGTGTGTGTGCGCTAGAAAATCAAACACAGTAAGAGACTTATAACAAAGTCCATATACTATTTTGAAAAAAAATTTTTTTGATCTTATATAAAGCTATAACTATGAACATATTGATGTTTGGTCATCTTCAGTTGTGAGATGTTGCAAGTCACTTGTTAATACTAATTACTAATATTATTAATAAAATGTAGTAAATACTTCAAAAATATTGATAATAGCAAATTCAAAAAATGTTTACTTACTATGTTTTCTCCAACCATGTGAAGAAAGGTAGAGTTAGAGGTATAAAGGTCTAAAGGTAGAGTTAGGCCTCTGGGGAAGGCAAACACTGAAGAAAGATCGTGAGCATGTGTCTTGATGGAAAAAAGGTTAAGAACCACTAGTAAAAAGCTACTGAGATAGGGATCACATGTCACTGGACCCCAGTCCTAACTGTTCCTGGCTCACCGGCTGAACATAAGCAATTCAGGAAGCAATGTGGCCTCTATCTCCTCAGGACTTCAAAAACATGGGACAAGCCAACATTCCCTACTGCCAGACTATCCTGTGGGGGCAATTAGACATTACTTAGTGTTCTGAGTTGGCATTTGTTCTATTTTCTTATTTCTTCGGATGGTAAGGGGGCAAGAGTAGCTTCCTACATGTGGAAACTGCCTAGTGAATTGGCTTTGTGAAAATGAAACCAGTAAGCTTCGAAACGGACTCAGTTGTCTCCTTCAGCGAAAAATGGAAGGCCAAAGGATGAGTCTGTTAAAAAAAAAACAGATTAAAAAACACCAGAATGTATTATGTAAACCCAGGCTACAAAAAATGTCTCCGTGATTTTTTTTTAAAAGATTTTATTTATTTATTTGACAGATGGAGATCACAGAGAAGCAGGCAGGGAGAGAGAGGAGGAAGCAGGCTCTCTGCGGAGCTCGATCCCAGGACCCTGGGATCAGGACCTGAGCCGAAGGCAGAGGCTTTAACCCACTAAGCCACCCAGGCACCCCTGTCTCCATGATTTTAAACAGAGTAAGTTGTTCACAAGCGAACATCAACTTCTCAGGAAGAGTTAAGAGATTAAAAGCATATTGCACTTTCTCAGCTCTTAGTACATAACAAAAACCCATTTTCTACTTCTTCCAGGTGATGGAAAATTGATTAGTTAATGTTTGCAAAGGCTTTTAGGTATACAGTGGTATTTTACAGCTAAACACTATTCTATTTAAACTTGTTTCTGCTTCCTTTCTGTCAGTCAACTACCTTGTCTATCTGGGATGCCATGAAGGAGATAATTAAATAACTGCAGTCATAAAAGGTTGAAAATTCTCAGAAGCAGGGAGGCTTAAAAAGATAGGAATGAAAATTTGGGGCACATTCAGACAGAGGCTCATTTAAATGCCAGAATAATTATTCAAGCTAAAGAGAATTCAAATAACCTGTCACTTCAGAATTCCTAGGTGGGAGAGAAGGTGCTCTATGAATCAAAATGATCATTCCTTAATAAACCTAACATATTAAGAACAAAAATATAACAGACAATTCAAAATAATGTTGTAATCCAATACTATTTCAACATACAATTATTGAACATCTACCACAGGAAAGGCAATTATGTTAGGCACTAAATAAGATGCAGGGTCTCTTGGGTGGCTCAGTTGCTTAAGTGTCTGCCTTCAGCTCAGGTCATGATCCCAGTGTCCTAGGATTGAGCCCCGCATCGGGCTCCCCGCTCAGCAGGAGACTTGCTTCTCCCTCTCCCACTCCCCCTGCTTGTGTTCCCTCTCTGTCTCTCTCTCTCTGTTAAATAAATGAATTTTAAAAAATCTTCAAAAAATTAAGATGTAAAAAAGTCATGAAACATTAGGGATCACTTTTGCTAAAGTAAAACAACAACATAGAAGCACGTACATTAAAACATTCAATTGGTGAAACTTAAGTTCTGGATAGTGAATCTTCAAAGCATACTGAAGCAATGTCTTTATGTTCGATCACTGTGAATTTTGACAAATGCTAATTTTATACAATGAACTCCACCAAGTTTTAAGCTTTCCAGCCAAACAGCCATAAGAATAGGTTATAATGAGTGTGAAATATAACTTTTATATTAATTAATTAATTAATTAATTAAATTAGAGAGAGAGAGAGAGAGAGAGAGAGAGAGCCCATGAATGGGGGGAAGGGCAGAAGGAAAGAGAAAATCTCAAGCAGACTCCCTGCTGAGCGGGGAGCCCAATGCAGGGTTCCATCTCACGACCCTGAGATCATGACCTGAGCCAAAATCCAGTCAGACCTGGACCAAATGAACCAACCAGGTGCCCCATGAAATGAAGTAGAGAAAATCAAGTCTGATGCTCCCAAGTACAAGGAAACTGCTTACAGATTCTATAGAGTTTGTTTCCACAGAATGAACAAAGTGTAGCTGGTTTATGCTGAAGCAGGAAAAATTAATTAAACTAGCATAAAAGTTATCCTACTGATTGTGGAGTAAATTCACAGAAGTCCTGAAACCGCCTTCTGTGGTTACACCTTCTGATCCATTAATTTTACTACTCGGAATCTATCCTCAGGAATCATCAAAGAAGTCATCAGAGATTTACGTACCTAGCAATTTCCTAGGTATATATCCTACAGAAATGTGTGCTTATGTTCACCAGAAGTCAAGATGGTTTATTATAATGGTATTATTTGCTAATAGCTAAAACCTACAAACAACCGTTATCAGTAAACTAGGTGTGTTATATACTCCTTCAACAGAATACACACCAGAGCAAATGAATTATCTAAACTTTACAGATCAACAAGGATGAAATGTAAAAACAAAATGTTAAGCAAAAGGAGTCGAAACAAAATAACCCACACAGTGTGATTCCACTTGGGCTCAATTCCAAAAAAAGGTAAAACAAAACAGTATTATTTATGGATACATAGCAAGTGAAAACCACTATAAAGTAAAGGAGAGGACTGATTATCATGAAAGTCTGGATAGTGACTTCTCTGGGAAAAAAGGGGTTGTTAGAGTTGTGAGACCATGTAGAGGGCTCAGTTAAGCTGTGCCCAATTCCTAACCACCACTAATAATGGCATAATAAATAAAAAAATTGCTGATCCCTGTACCCCTTCAAAGAAATTGGCATCTGAAGCTAACTGGATGATCTTAAGTCTCAAACAGGGTCATAAATCACATGTCCTGCTTTCTCCAGGGACTGCCAAGGACCAGAAGCCCAGCATTGCCAACCCAGGGAAGGAGACCCACTGTCAGATTGAAGCTCTCAGACCCCTTTGTATTTAGTTAATTTTGATACAATTTTAGTTAAAAATATAGTCCAGTCATCTCTTTCTGAAATTACACTCAAGTAGCCTTGACTGAACTTTGTATGTCCCAAACCTGTCTTATTAAAAGACAATTCTTGGATCACCTGAGTGTCTCAGTTAAGTGTCTGCCTTCAGCTCAGGTCAATAACTCCAGGGTCCTGGAATCGAGGCTTGCATCAGGCTCCTTCCTCAGCAGGGAGCCTGCTTCTCCCTCTGCCTGCTGCTCCCCCTGCTTGTGCATTCTGACAAATAAATAACATCTTAAAAAAAAATTCTTGGTGTATTTCTAAAGAGGGCATATCTCCTCTTCCTAATTTCATTATTAGAGATAAAGTATAATTTCTATTAGTCTGCAACTAGTACTGGCTCATTTTTTGAAATCATAACAGTTAAGTTATATGGACCAAAAGCATGTAGGAAAGTTACAAAGTTAGTTAGTGATATGCTATTTTCATCAAGATGCTTAATGACCACAAAGGATGAGAAATTGTGTTCCAGTATTTGGTGGTGTTGGAAGAAGAATCAATGCATGAATAAACCATGGACTACTTTCCTTGATAAGAGGAAACATAACTGAAAAGTGGAGAATCGATCTCAAATCACAGCCACAGTCCAGGTGTCACTGTCAGTGTCACCAATAGAAGGACAACCAGCCATGTTGTAATACATTCGATATAACACATTATAAGTGCACATTTTCTAGCCAAAATGTTTGACCTGAATCCATCAAGCTTTTAATATATAGCCTCCAGTTATAGGAAACACTGGGAATAGAATAGAGAGCTAAATGTCAACAATGAGGGAGCAACCAGACAAATTCAGAAGCTGGAACTTTCTACAGGGCAACTGGCCCAGTTTCTTCAATATGTCAACGGAAAAGAGGAATTGTGCTAAAATAAATAACACTTGAGGGACCAGACATAATGCGACAGATATAATGCATCCTGGACTGCATGCATCTGGATTTGCAAACCAAATGTAAAGGACATCTTTTGAGGTCAACTGGGGCAATTTGAATATGGACTTAGATTAGAATAATGAAAAGTTACTGGAGTGGAAAGGTAGAGATCATAAAAAGCAGGTTACAAAACAGTACGTGCAGTGTATGATATGATTTATGTTTAAAAAATCCTAATTGCATTTACATATGTCTAGGAAAAGGTCCCTAAAGATTTGCACTAAACTGTTCCAATGGTCATCTCTAGAAGGTAAAAATGTTTTAATTATTTGAATTGTTTCTATTTTCTAACACTCTTCAGTACACATGTACTGCTTTTGCAATAATGAGGCGTTAGTTAAAAAAAAAATAACTTAAAATCTCCAAGGCTGGGGCAACTGGGTGGCTCAGTGGGTTGAGGCTCTGCCTTCGGCTCAGGTCAAGATCTCGGGGTCCTGAGATGGAGCCCTGCATCGGGCTTTCTGCTCAGCCGGGACCCTGCTTTCCTCTCTCTCTCTCTCTGCCTGCCTCTCTGCCTACTTGTGATCTCTGTTTGTCAAATAAAAAATAAAATCTTTAAAAAAAATAAAATCTCCAAGGCAGTGAATATTAAGTGTCAAGTAAATGACGATGAGTTAAGATGAAGCGATCACTATGCTAGCAAGGTGAGGGAAGCTTTCATGGTGGAGATGAATTACCAGCTGGAAAAATGGGCATTATTTGGACATGCAGAAACTTACTTCTTTAACCCATCAGTCAACCTAAAAGTGACAAGTATTTATGGAGGACAGCTTGGCAAGACCATGAGATACTTGGGCCAAAAAACTCACTCCCTTCAAATTCTAGTCAGCTGCTTCTCATTTCTGTCATTGCTCATGATCCAAAAAGTCCCTACCAAGAGATGAGCCCTGATTTATTCTGGCGCCATTTTCCCAAAAGATGCCCTCTTTCTGGCTTCTGAGAATGGAATGTTTTGCTTCTGATAATGGAATGTTCTAACACAGGTATGTGTGAGGTCCAGTATACACGCACTGGGGTGAAGACAAGATATGGTAGAGGGAATTTTATTTTGAGACTGGCAAGAGAGCAGACTTAATATGGCTTACAAGCGAATGTGCACCCTCCAGTCTTCTTTCTCCTGTGTTTTGACCTGATTATTTATACATTCAACAGACATTTGAAAAGCACCTATTGCCTGACACACAAAAGGTTACACACACAAACACAAAAGGAATTGTAAACACATCATGAACTCTAGTTAATGAGATAAATTCTGAGGTATTAAGGAAGAAAGTGTACTGATGTCTCCAACTTACTTTGAAATGCATCAGAAAATAAGATGGAGTGATGGATAGAAAGATGGATAGATGTGTGATTAAAAAAAAAAATAACAGGTTAGGTGTTGGATAAACAGTTTTTACTGAATAATTCTTTCAACTTTCTGCATATTTGGAAATTTTTAGTGTGGGGTACAAGGTGTATGGGGAATCTCTGTACCTTCTCAATTTTGTTGTGAATCTTAAACTGCTCTAAAAAATAAAGTCTTATTAAAAACTTATTTTAGAATGACCGATTGACTTATTTCACTAAGCATGATACCCTCTAGTAGTATTGGGGAAAATATAAACAGCTTAATGCCTTGCCTACAGCTGGTAGTCAGTTCTGAATAAATGTTTGCTAAACTTAGGAAACAAAAAACAAGGTTAAACACAGTAGGCTTTAAATTCATATCTGAAAGCATGTTCTAGAAAAGAAATCTGAACTTTTGCTCAGAGTTTTAGATCCTCTGATTTTTTTTTTGTCTGCCTAGAGATAACCTGGGTATTTGTTATGCCCAGACTGTGCTCATCACTCAGATGCTATGGGAAGTAAGCAAAGGCAAAAAGAACCCCGGGGGCAGAAATGCAATTAGAAGTACTTAAGGGAAAAACAATAAATAAGAGAAAGTATACCATTCTGTAAAAGAAGCACTCATAAGCATGGATGTGGGCAACTACTTCAGTGATATGGGCATAAACTCTGGATGTAAAGATGAAAGTTGAGAGTTCTAGACATACTAGCTTTCCTATATTCTAGTATGTCATCTAATGTTGGACAAGTCATTTAATTTGAAGTACCTCTTTTGTAAAATGGGGACAATATCCACTTTTTTACCACATAGGGTTCTGATCATGGAAATGTAAGTTCTCCAAGTCTTAAAGCATATTTTTTTTTAAGTAGGATCCATGCCCAGCATGGAGCGCAATGTGGGGCTTGAACTCACAACCCTGAGTTCAAGACCTGAGCTGAGATCAAGAGTTGGACATTCAACTGACTGAGCTACCTAGGTGTCCTATCTTAAAGCACAGTACAAACATGAGGTATCCTTACCATCCTGTTAGGTCTAGGTGACCCAAGCCTGTTCCACTTTCCAAAATAATGCCCACTTCATCAGGAAAATAAAGCAGATCATCAATACTATTCCCTTTCTTGGGTTTTATCTACTCCCTTAATGAAGGTTAGAAATTTTCTCTAACTCATGGGGCTACCTTTATAATCTAGATCTTCCCTACTTATTTCAAGCTCAACCCACTGGGCATATAGCTATTAATTCCACGAATATGTTTCCCAAGTGTTGAAGAAATTTTAATTCAAAAGAAGGTTAGTAGATTTTAGTGACAAAGATTTCCAAAGTCAAAAAAATTTGGGAAACATTGATCAAACAGATTTCTTTACTGTAAGACTCACAAAAATCTTTTAGCTTACTAATATACACTGCAAATCTCCAAGAGAGGGATATAGTATTAAATGTTTCCTGGACTCATTTGCCCGTGGAATCACTTTTATTCCAATCTCTTTTTTGGGGACTGATGCTTTAATGGTACACTGGGGAAAGCTACTGTGAACACTGGAAAATTCTGAACAATTTACATTTCAATTCAGGGCTCCACTGATCACAAACAAGTTAAAAACAATAAAACCCCACTCAATTATAATAACGACAATGCCAGAGACTGTTTCATAGAATGAAGCTGTTGTCCTACCTATTGAGAAGAAAAACGTTGCTGACCTCTAGGTAAAATTACAGCTATGCAATTCGGGGCACAGAGAACACTGCCCTGGGGGTTCTACAGTACACTCTATTCTGTACCTGTTGTGATCTTAGCACGCCTACCTTGTATGCCTTAGAGGAGACCCACTTCGGGCCTCTGACCATAAGCATTAAGAGCCAATGTTCGAAGGCCCCGCATTCTCAGATCAGGATCTACCTTTTCTCAGCAGGGTTTACTAAAGCCTCCTTAGTTTCTTGGATCAAGATTACTTCAGCTATCTCCCTGCCCCCTTGTTTTTGTTTTTTTTCCTAAAAAGAAGAAGAAGAAGAAGAAGAAGAAGAAGAAGAAGAAGAAGAAGAAGAAGAAGAAGGAGGAGGAGAAGACTGCTTTTTCCTGAGTTAGCTGGCTGCCCCTGACTTGACTCCTTGCTTACCTGTAACTATGGAATCTGCAGACTTTCTCAATAGCTAGGTTCCTGGCCACTCCTGTCCCATTGCTACCTATTTTATAAAACAACACATTTTCTTATTTTCAATATTAATTTGGGGGGAACCAGTACTCAAATAGGTGACTCACAATGGGCCTTTGAAATATTTGGTGAAGCCAATGAAATAGAAGAGTCAGAAGGTAGAAAGCAAAACCCAGAATTAGAGAGGTTTTCTTATTAGTTAAAACTCCAGTAAGAATGAGACTGGGAGAGATCACCAAAGTGGTATTCCTAATAAAGCCTGTAGTTCCAGATAATGTTGGGAGCTACATTCCAATGACCAAATTAATAGTCATGACCTGGTGATCACATATTAAGAGTAGAACAAAGTCATTTAACAGCTAGTCTTCCAAAACAGCCAATTTCCTGAATGAATTCTGAATTAACAGTTTAGGGTCACAGTAAAGCAGGGTGAGATTAATACCCTCCACTGCCTCTATTAAAACTCTGTCTTACAC